>JAIPRK010001378.1:0-71475 GCA_025469195.1 Chaitophorus viminalis | reverse complement strand
ATATACACATTTTAGACAAACATATTAACTCCGTTCAGAATCGTTATTCGTATACAATGATATCTATCATTGCATTCAAATTTAACAAATCCATTGTAATAATGACCTATCCTATGAACGAGGTACATTCCACCCCCAACTGTACAGCAAAGCGAGGCCCACCCGTTTTTTTTTTTTTGTAAATCAATTTATTATACTTAAGTTGTGAACCCTGGTTCCAACCGAAGTTAAAGATAATTTATATATCAATAATAACCATGTTTGAGTTTACTTTATCCAAATTACTGTCGCTATGGCCATGTACTTATTACATGTATTACCTTTTATTACTTTGCACGTTATGGACCTAAATACATTTCACTAATTAAGAACCTATATTATAGTAGTAAAATGTGAAAACGCTGAGAACAATGCACTTTAATAAGAATGTTGTTAAAGATGATATAATGTAAAAATATTTTCTTTTAATAGACTACCTACGAGCTATTTGACATTGTAACATGACATTATTCTGTGGCGGTATAATGTCTAATAGCTAGTTATAACTAATAAGCATGAAAATGGTATAGGTTTATCGTGCACAATAGTTTAATTCTATGGATTAAATAAATTAAGTTTATAAATAATGTAAAAATGAATTTAATTATGGTTATTGGAAATAAACTTTCTTAACAATACAATGAGTAAAAAAAATTCCAAAAATTATTCGCCCCCGGGTGGGCTCGAACCACCAACCTTTCGGTTAACAGCCGAACGCGCTAGCCATTGCGCCACGGAGGCCGTTGTAACCCGTAAGAAGAATAAACTGTATTTAGATAAATAAAAAATAATTAAATAAAATTGACCGAAATAATTGATGGTTTATGGGTCCAATATCTAAACAAACCTGTAGGTATTCAGGTTTAATACTATATTTTGTTATTACTGCCAACAATATATTTTCTAATTGTCTTTATTAGTAAATAATCATTTTTTACCTATATTACTGATACCTAATTGGTTTTTAATTAAAAGTATAAGTAAAATAGGTAGTTAAAATTATATGATTTTCTTTAAATACCGTAGAAGTGCTTAACTTTGGGCACAAATGTCGTTTTTGTTTGTTATCGTAGCTACACCGGTCGTAATCACTTTATAATCACGTTTGATAAGAATTTTCAAACTAAAAAACATTTGACATCAGAATTCAGAATCAATGAGTGGAACGTTCAAAAATTTTAGATAAGTTTAATGTTTAAGTATTTGAAAAAAAACACTAATTACTTAAACATTCTGAAGCCTTATTTCTATCTCACTACTTAAATAAGTTGTAATTTGACGTAAAACTGTATGTAACATTTTTTTTCTCTTCTTGTGTAGTATGAATCTTAATAAAAAACATCTTAATCACATTAAATTTTCTTGAGTTATAAGCAACTTTATGATTTAAGAGTAACTTGGGGCATACCTTGTACGATGGCATTATAATATTTATATACAATAAATTTGTATTTTTTTATATTTTAAGTAGGTTCCTAATATTATCTTAGAAACATAAGTTTTGATTCGAAATAGGGCTTTTATGATATCTAATAATTCAATTTCTATTATGTAAGAAAATAAAATAATTTTAGTATGTTTAATTTATTCTTTTCAGTCATGTGAGGTAGAAAACTTAAAACAGTTGGTGGAAGGCCTTACAAAACTTTGTAAAGAGCACATTTTTTTATTGTGTTTTGCCCCAAGATAGCCTCGTTCGGCTCAAAATGAGTTTTTCTGCAAAATTAAATAGTTGTCCCAAGATACGCCCTTTGAAGGGTAACTTGGGGCAGCTACAAAAAAAAAAATATAATATAATATAAAATATATATAAAATCAGGAATTAAGTATACAAATTTAAATTGTAGTAAATATTAAACAAAAGATCAAAAGAAAACTTTTGATATAAATATTGAACTCATACAATGATTATTTATTGAGATATAGAACGTCAAAGTCAAAAACTGCCCCAAGTTAGGCACTTCTATGGTACCTAGGTACCGCACGTCTTAGTAGACAAGTACGAAGAGTCGACCTAATCACAATAGTAAGGTAAGGATTCTTGATTTGGTCCTAGCAATTATGTTATAGTGTTCGGGGATCTCGATCTCTCTTTCATTGATGACAAAAATATGAATACCTACTTAGCAGGCTAGCACTATGTTAAAACTTAAAACATAGCTAGCTAGGTGACTGCTAATAGATAACATTAATTATTCTACGATTAAGTTGTTTACATAAATAATATATAACAGTCTTATAATATATAACAGGTTTTATTTATTTTAAGATACCCAACTGGTCAGTGGCCTTAGGAAAAAATTCCAGGATCGTCCTTATTGGTATCCAGGCTGAACCTATAGGCTGTAAGTACCTACTACCTTCATGCAATGCGCAGGGCTTATACTTACTTAGTAATATTAATATAACTATTTACTATCTAATTACTAATGTAAGTATTTAGGTACCAAAATACCTATATCTATAGCCGTATATAATTTATACTACATAGCTTCCTCTTGAAGTATAATATAGTCTTGTAAATGTAAAATGTATTAGGTGTGTATGTACCTACCTACCTGTTAAATATAATATTATGTATATAGATTATGTGTATAGAATATAAATATATTAAATTTCCAGTTCTAATTCTATTATGCATGTGAAATAAGCCACCAAATACTTATAAATCAATTTTTTTTTTGTTCAGATAGGTACTTAGTATAGACTGCCTAGGTCGTAGATAACCGGTAGTGGTGGTCGGTATGTACATTCAAATAAGTCATTCTTATATTTATCTACCTATCTAAAATGTTTTCGAGTGTTGGCGCTATAAGTAGGTAGGTTGGTAACTCATTGAAAATAAAATCGATTAGGTAAGTTCATGTTTAATTATAATGGATTTAAACGTAATCTTTACAGCTTAAACAGACTGATCGAGTGGTTTATGGTTCATATCATTTTTATATAAAATATATTAGTAGTATCAGTAGGACAATATAACTGATATCACGAACGACTTGAACTTGCTTTGGCTAAATAGTTTTTTTTACGCCCATGACAGTGATCAAGGTAAAATTTGGAGATCGAGTGGAAAAAATATAATAGGTAGGTTGTTAAAATATTCTTTAAATACCTAATACAAAAATAAAAGTATATAATTAATTATTTTTTACTTTTTAAATATTTTTATATTTTTAGCTTTATTTTTCTTAGATTTATATTATTTTTTAATCCTTAATTATAAATCCCCAATTCTTATTTTTGAAAACTGCAATGGAATAAAAGACTATTCAAAAATCATTATATAATAATTTAATAAATAAAGTGATTTTCTCATCACATGCTTTAAAGTTTGAAGGAATTTAAAGAAATATTTTTTACACTATCAGATTTTAAAAAAGGGGCGAGACTCCTAGGTAGGATCACATTTCAGGATCGGATAAATTATAGCCTTACAGGGATGGCTTGATATTGTTGTATGGTTGTATATTATATATTAGTCTTTTAAATTTAAAATATTTCGCAAATTATTATGAAATTTCTATAAAATGATAATAATAGATATTACATAAGAATTAAGAACCCAGGAAATGTTTCGTGTCCCTATGGTAACTAAAATAACAATGAAACAACTAATAAGTATCGTAGTCTAATTATTGCAATTTTCACACTATTTTTTATTGCTTAATCTTAATGTTAATTCACGTTAACGCGACAACAATAATTTATACCGTTTTTCTTAATTATTCTAAAAAAATATTGATAAAAATATAAGTACCAAATAGACGATATTTGTTATTACAAAAGTTATAGATTTGTACACTATAAACTTAATACGTACCTATTTAAAATTATTACATAGCCAAAACAATGCTGCTAGTCAATATTTTATAAGCACCTATGCGACTATGCATGTGTCGTGAAAAAAATAGTTCCATGAAAACAATCACACGAAGAACATACTGATCGCAATTAATTCTATTAAAAATGAAAAAATCCAAATTAATTCATAAATTTAAGGTGGTATGTATAACACATAATGGCATAGCCACAAACAAAATTTCATTCAAATATTTAAATATTCACTTTGAAATTTTAGACTGCATCTATGAGTTTAATTTTGTACGTCGACTTGTTTATTGGATGTGCGACTGTATTCTCGGCAGTCATTTTGGCGCAACTCAATGAAACTTCATCATCGCTAAAAGTAAACAAAGAAGAGGCATCGTGGATAGGTAAGTATATGTAGCCATGTAGAGTATGTCAGTGTTTCAGACGATTCTCTTAGCAAGGAATAATTCGTTCTGTTTCTAGTTATTTTTGAAAAAAGGAACTCGTTCCTTTGCTATTCATTTAAAAACTAAACGAGTTCTTTTTTTAGTTTCAAATAAAAAAAAAAACTGGATGGGTCGCTCTGTTGTACAGTAAGGAGTGGACTGCACCTCGTTCATAGAATAGGTCTTTAAAATGGATTTATTAAATTTGAATGCAATGATATGTATAATATATGATATAATATTGTATACGAATAACGATTTTGAAGGGAGATGATATGTTGGTCTAGAATAGGTATATTATACATTTATACAATATATTATGTTATATTTAAATTGAAATGTTATGTCAATATTTGCGTTTAAAACGCTTATAAAACAAAATTAAGTCTCTGGATTTAAATAATTTTGAAATGACAGTAAAGACAATTTCTGTGGAATCTTCTATTAAATTTTCAAGTATTTTGTACAAGCCAATTTTTTTTATCAACAATTATAAAAATAAAAATGTAAAAAAATGGAATATTTCAGATGGCTTTAAGTTGCTTTGAGAATAGTTGAGTGGTTAGCTGCACTAGCTAATCAGTGCTGCGGTTAAGCAACGTCCAGCGTCGTTAAAACCGGATTAGCGACGTTAACCATGCCACATATTCACATATGTGGTCCAAACAACCCACAATTCCCCACAATAACAATACTTGCCCACCTGATACTTTGAGTTTGACCTGCCTGGTCTAGAATATTATATATATAACCTATATTATGTTTTACTTGTAATTTTATGTCAATATTCGCTGTTCGAAAGCTTATAAAAAAAAATTGTACCAATGGATTTTTCTAATTTTTGAATGACTATAATAACCACTTTTGAGGAATCTTTTTTTAAATTTCCATATATTTTGTATTAGTCAATTTTTTTTTATCAACGGTTATATAAAAAAAAAAATGTAAAGAATTCGAATATTTCAAATGCCTATAAGTAGCTTAAAAATTGTTATAATATTTTGAAGAATATATGACACATAGTAAGTACCAATCTTAACAGCTAGTACAAATTTCAAATTTCTGCGACTTATACTTTTTGAATTATAACAAATATTTAAAATCGTTTGAGGAAAAATCACTGTTTAATGCGATTTCGTAAAATTTTAAATTTCAAACGGTTATAAAATTTTTTCCTTTAAGCCCAGTAGAAATTTTTTTTAAAGATTTTTGAAGAGTAGCTTATGAATAACCTAGTGTTAAAATTTTGAATCTTGAGTATGAACAGAATAAATTTTATGAATTTTTATCTACAAAATAACTTGCAAATTATCGTGATTTTGACACATTTTATACAAATTTGAGCTTTATGGGCTTATAAAAAAAATTGAGTGAAACGATCTCCGATATTTTTTAGTTAAAATTAGTATAACTTATAATTAATTCTTTAATACATTTTCAAGAGTTATCGGACAGCCAAATAAATTTTATAGATATTTAAAAAAAAAACTTACACGAATCGAAAATTTAAAATGTCTATAAATAAGTCAAAATATGTCAAAATACTTTGAAAGCTTAACCATATATATAGAACGCCAATATAAAAATTTGGTGAAAATTTCAAGTTGTTGCGGTTTTTCGTTTTTTAGTTAGAGCATTTAAAAAAAAATGTATTTTGTAAAAACGTGATTTTGTGTAAAATTTCCCGTTTTTTTGTAAGTTTTTTATCGTTTTTTTCGATTTTTTTAAAAAGTATTGAAAAAGTTGCATTTTTGACTAACCCAACTACCATCTACATTCACTTTCCTTTCAGAAAAGTTGATGTTTAAGAAAATTGAAGCATTTTTACTGCCCCAAAAGGTGATGACAGACCAAAAAATAAAAAATAAAATAAATAATTAAAAAAAAAGAAAAACACACATCATTATAAAACCAATAAATTCCATCACTCCGTTCAGAATCTAAAATTAAACGTGTTAATTCATAAAAAATTTCAATTTAAAGATAGATATACTTAAAAATTATATTAGTTTATTATTTTTATTAATTTATTATACTATAATATAAACCAGTGGTCGGAAAACTTTTTAGACTCCCGGGCCACATTCATAAATTAAAAAGAGTTCGCGGACCAGATAAAAATAAAAATTTTATATTCCAAATTATTTACTAAGAAAAAAAAACTGTTTAAAACTTTAAAATAATACACTAATAGAACATTTTTTTTTGATATGATACCTATTCAATTAAATTTCGTTGTAGAATTTAAAGCGGGCCGCTGGTTGCCGACCACTGATTTAGACTATTATGACATTTAGAATTATATTATAAAAATAAACTGGTTGACTGATTTACTTTTGTGAACCTGATTTACAAAATGTTAAAAATAAAAGAATTGATCCCTGAGTTATATGTTTGTACTTAAGCTTCAATTTAGATGTTTCCCCATGCCAAATACTTACATGTGTTTCATATACCTAATATTTTGTGCAAGTCTTCATTTTTTACGTAATATACAATTTTATCATTACCGTTGGTGAGAAGCTCAATGAGTTTTTCTTAATTTCCAATTTGAATAACGTCATATTTTTTAAACGTCGGCAAATTAAAGATGTTTTTTTCGTAATTAATTTCGTAAATAATTAATATTCCTTATATTTTTTAGACGTTAAATAACTACTGTTACCCTCCCTTTTACTTGAAATTATTTTATTTAAGTTTTCATAAAATTGAATTTTGGAGTTCATTTTTTAAAAATTACAAGTGATAAATTTTAAGATTACAAACAGTGAATATATAACGTACAATTTTGAACATACTAATTAACTGTACGGAATACAGCTGTTAACCAAAGTATACCTACGTTTGTTGTAAATGTGTGTATCATAATTTTAAGCTCATTCAAGTAAAATCTTCGACTATATAAACTATTATAAACCATATAAACTATATACTTAGTTGTCTTAGTTAATATGGTCGAAGAATAAAACAATAAAATTGATATAACAAGATTTACCTATAAAGTATTACAAGCTGATGCCAAAAATGTGGTTATCAATGGGAAATTTTTAAAAATTTTTCTTAGCAAATAATTTATTAATTATTATTAATAATATTTAGTATTAGTTAGTAATTATTAGTTATAGTAACTATAGTATTAGTGGTATTGGAAAATTCGGTCTTCGGTGACTGCAATTTTATCCAAAGAACTGTTGTATTTACCATATATATTTTTTCCATTGAAAATGTTCCATTTGGCTAGAACCTGATTGAACACAAATGAAAATTAACAATAGAATACCCAAAAGATACGTATTAAAACTCGCCACGATCCAGGACAGAAATACATGCTACGTTGCCACGTTTTAACGTTTATTATTATTTATTTATATTTATTTATTGGCCATGTTGTTTATTTTTGTTTTCTATTTTGAATCAATACATTGAGGTGTCATGAATCTTTGAAATCATTTGTAACACATATAAAACTCTTTTCTTCTGGAGTGTATATGAATGGTTGTCTGTGAAACAAAAAATCCTTTTGAGTTGAGTTGTCATTGAATTCAAATGCAAGAAAACTTTCAGTGACTTGAGTAATTCGGGAAGTGTTTTTCGATAGTTTTTTATACATAACATTGTGAACTATTTTAACATTTTTATGCATAATGAAGATATTTCTGAATTATTTAAAGGGTTGATCTTGATCAATTTTAAAGATTGAGTCGATAGTGACTTTTCTATATGCCTTTTACAATTTTCACGTTATACTTGACATGCCAATTTATTTATTGAATTTCCTATATGATTATGTTGTCCATTCGATTGAACTACATTTTTTTTTAACCGGCCCAGTAAATATATCATAACTGTATAAGTATTTTCAACATATCGCCATTTTAATCATTTCCCTTTTTTATGAACCTAATAAATCTGTACTTCAAAGCTCCAACATTTCCTAATTATTTTCCTCTTTCCAATAAAATAACCATAATTTCACTATGTTTCATCGCGTTTGGTGTGTATAACAAAAAGGTAGATACTTATTTTATATTAGTATAGGACGAGTATGCAGTGAATCGAAGACTGCTAGTGCAATCCATTCGATGTTGGACATTTAATAGTATATATTAAAAATCACAAAAATAGAGTATAATAATATGTAAAGGTAGATAACAATATAATGATCGTATAAACTATATGAAGAATTGAAGACCGAAGACTGTGGTGTCCGGTTGTAGATGGATCGAAAAATTGACATAATTTTTGCTGTGTTCAGTCAGGTTATGAAAAATTATGGACTGTGCTAAATCGATTTGTTAAAAAATATGGACTGTGCTTAATCGAATATCACCGTTCAGCGCCAGATTGAAACATTGGCCCACCAAGATTTTAAATTTGTATCGGTCTTCGACAAAGAATCGGCTCATTCATAAATCAAGAATGTGGTTCCAATCAATAATCGGATCTAAAACAAATTTTTAAAGTTTATCGGATATTAATAAATATATTAATTTTAAATTAATATTTAATCACAAATAAAATCACCAAGAAGAAGGTGATGGAGAAATATTAAATTCACTTATAAATATTGATATTTCTACAAAAGAAAATAATTAAAATTAAGCCTGGAAAGAAATTGGATCAAATATTAGACAATAAAAAGTTTTAAATATTTAATAATCATTTGTATGATGAAGATCAAAATAAAAATGACGAAATGTAAGAAATAAGATAAAGAATATAAAGTATAACTGTATTTGTTATAGTCATAATAAACAATCTTCAACTTCAACTTTCTTTAAAACTTGAACAATCAACACTACATTATAAAATATTATGTGTACTGTAAAAAAGATTATAAAAAATTAGTTAAAAACTTAATAAAATGTATCCATTTAGTTATATACTACTTATATAACATATAAGTTATATTATTGTAAATAACTTATCAATAATAATAATTAATTTTAATTGTTAATGTGAATAACCATAAAACAAATATAAATGGAGGTTAGAATATCAAATATCTTAAATAAATAATGGCGAATGATACTTTAGAATCTAGAGTACAGTATATGTAGCGAAGTACAGTATAATTTATCGAGAAAAAGTGAAAAATAATAAATAGTACAATAGTTATTGCATTTATCAAATTATCCTGAAACACTATGTATAATATAAATAAATTATGCATACGCTTAGGATGTTTCTCTTTTACGCCAAAAAAACTAATCCCTCCTCAATCATCTTGCATTTCACAGTTGTTTTTCCTTAAGTCTAAAACTATAAAATTAATTTTTAGTGTTAGTATTCTCTATAAGTCTAAAATGTATTAGCTATATTAAGATTCATTAAAAAGTGTAAAGTCTAAGATATGTGCCGTCGATATTTATTTTATCTACAGAACACTCGTTCGACCTTGCCGAATTTTGTGTAAGTACCAACCAATTCATTTTAAAACTAAACGTATACTAATAAATTATAATAATATATTTTCTTCAAGGTGAAGCCAGTTGTTCAAATAAAAATACATAAAAGGCCAAACATTATTTAATTTGAATGACGTTATGTATCTCGACATTTGATATTTGTTATTTTAATCGTATTATATCTAGATATTTATCACGGTTATCTACTTATAATAATAATAATCTAGTAGAAAATCGTGGTACACACTCGTATTTATTACTAATAAAAATATTAATAATAATGGAATTGTTTTTATTTTAGCTAGTATTATGACACTCGTTTGTCCTGTGGGCTATATTTTTTTTGGACCGTTTATGGATGCAGTTGGAAGAAAAAAGGCACTTTGTTTTACGTATCTATTAATAATGTTAAGTTGGTTAACATTTGCATATGCTGATTCCTATTATACCATTCTCATAGGAAGAGTTTTACAAGGGTTCACTGTCAGTAAGTCAATTACGAATTCAAAACAGATTAAATAATACAGAATCATTATTTATAAATGCCAATACTTAACTTACTGAGGTTCAGCAAGACATTAAAAAATGTAATCACCGAACAAAATGCCAATTACTTTACCTAATTCCAAGTAAAATCCATTTAATCATAATCAAAAACATAGAAAAAAATGAAAATAAAATGAAGAAAATGTATGTATAAGCTAGCTAAAACCAAACAATATTTATTATTAACTTCTACTTCTATTTCTTCTTCTCCTAGCATTTATTACTCTTTAAGAGTTTTCGCCGCCAACACGATCTGCCTGCACACCTCTTTGTTATGAACTATCATTCCCTATTCTCATACTTCTGCTTTCCTGAAGTCTTCTTCTAGTATCCAGCAGCGTTCTAACCGTCTCTTCCTCATATCTGCGTATTACGTGAACGAGCCCAATGCCAGTTTCAAATCTTCTTATAGTTCCCGATTATATTTTCTCTTCCACGCTTCTGTTCTATTATCAAAATATGTGGGACCGCAATTTTTTCTCCATATTTTGTTCTCCAATGTTATTAGTCTTCTTATTTTATCGCTAGATTTGTAGCCATAAGCTAGCGTGAGTCTTATTGTTGCTACCTTTATTTTCTTTGAAAAAGTATTTTGATTTCACAAACTTACTTAGTGCAAACGCTGTCCTTTTATGCTTTATTAATTTTATTCCAATCTCTCTTAACCAATCATTCCTGACACTCATGCTTGCTGACTTCCAGCTACAGAAGTTTATAAACTCTTTCAGAGATTACGTTTTCCGTATCATGCCTCATCCGTGTTCTCATTACCTATTCCCTAGTAATTTGATTATCTTTATTTTTTTTCTATAAATTTTTAATCCTACTTTACCGGCTGCTCGTTTCCAAGACTTGGACATTATTTATTATTGTAATATCATTATAATTGTTATATATGATCTGCACGTTTGCCGCAGGTGCTGTGTCTTGCACGTACACGTACGTGGTGGAAATTTGTCGGGTCGAGCAGAGGCAGCTATTCTCCGCGATCGTCAACCTGTTCGTGGGTATCGGTATGACGGTCCAATGCGTGTTGGCCATGTTCTTCCACTGGCACACGATCTCCGTGATCATGTTGGCGATGAGCGGTGTCGGGTGCGCGTCGTTGTTCCTGCTCCCGGAGTCGCCGGCGTGGCTCAGGGCCCGGGGCCGCCTCCGGCAGGCCGAAGCCGCGGAACGATGGTACGGCACGAAGCCGGCCGTGGACTTGCGGGCCGACCGTAGCGGCCCCGGCCACGAGGACGGACCGACGGGCGCGGCCCGCAGTCGTTGGTCGGTGTACACGCATCAGACCGTGTGGAAGCCGACGCTGATCATCATGACCATGTTCGCGTGCATGCAGCTGTCCGGCCTGTACGTGTTGATCACGTACTCGGGGTACGTGCTCCACGGCTTCAACGTGCCGTGGGACAGCATCACGGTCACCGCGCTGTTGTGCGTGGCCCGCGTGCTGGGCGGCCTCGTCTTCTCCACCCTGCACGGCGTCAAGCGGGCAACGCTGTTCGTCGTCTCTAGCGTTGGCATGGCCGCGTCACTGATCGTTGTTCTACTGTTGTCGGGGACGTCCAGCAGCGCCAACTTCACGTTCACCAACTTCGTCCTGGTCACCGCGTTCTTGACGTACGAGTTTTCGTCCCTGTTGGGCATTTTGCCGTTACCCTGGATATTATGCAGCGAATTATTCCCACGTGTCGTCACAGGTACATGCCCGCGCATAATAATAATATTAATATGTATATGCCCACTAGATGTTTATTCATATATTTCGAATCCGAATGTCATACTTTGTGATTGCTGAATACAGACAGTATATACATATATACGCAACCGACATGCTGTGCAAAAATGTATATTGAAATTCGACTTAGTCCATCACATTATATTTAATTCAATAAGATCATGATTTATGGTTTATACAATGTTTTTATTATTATTATTATTATTATTATTATTATTATTATTATTATTATTTATATTGGTGTGGACATTAATATATAACAATCGACTATTATATTTTTCGTTTTTCAGGCACAATGAGCAGTTTTGTACAGATATGTCACAGCTTAATGATGTTTGTAATTATTAAAATATATCCAATGTTAGAGCTACACTTTGGAATATACGTTATATGGTCTGTGTTTACCATGTTTTGTATAATAAGTGCGTTACTTGGCATATTCATTTTACCAGAAACCAAAGGAAAATCTCTCGATGAAATTGCTATGATGTTTGAAAAATGTAAGAAAATCACCAATGACAACTGATGTCAACTTTCAGCATTAAGGCTTATCAAAATAATAGTTAAGATTAGATTTGTATTTTTACCATACCGTATATAGTAAATAAACTATTACTTGTAAGATGCTCATTCTATTTTGTATGATAATAATAATATAATGTCGTTTTTTAACTCAAAACTAATAAAAACATTAATAAACACCTAAGCAAGCTGTGACCTACTCACATAAGCCATTAATTCCTAATTTTTGAAGTACAATAATTATTATATTTTACTGGGTTTATTTTAATGTATAAGAATTTAACTATTCAACTATTGGTGAAATTAGACTACAAAAATTTTGACAGAGCGCTAAAATAAACTATTATTATTTCGGGTATTTGGTCGAAGGGGTATATGCCAACCTACATCCTTTAACCATACATTTTTATATCTGTATCTATTATACAAGCTTAATATAATATAATGTATATACTATATAGTATACCAATGCATAGTTTATATTGTGTGTAATAATATGATCATATAGGTATTTTAAGTATATAATACTGTCAACGTTTATGATTCAGTAAGAATTTATTATTTCCTTAATAAAGACTAAATAACACAATTCATGATTTTTATGATTTATTTTAATGCTATTATATAGAATTTAAATTTAATATTGAGTTGTGTAATACATTAATTGCTTTAGTAAAAACCTTATAAAATGATATATTTATTTGAAGATGAACGATTTGTAATCTTTAACTTATCTAGTAAACAAAGTATCCATCATGATATGTCAGTTTTGAGATCTATATATTGCTTATTACCATTAATTTTTAAAAATGTTAATATCTTAATTCTTATTCCGTTTAGGATTAAAATTTACTAATTGGCGATTCCTATTCCCAAAATAAATTATTTTATTTTTTAAATTTCATGAATAACTTGATAATTTGCTATTCATTTAAAAATTGCATTCTTATGACTTATAATTTATATTATTAACTTCTTGTAACATGATCAATTATTTTAATAATTGATTTATTGTTGTTATGTGTGTTTTTCTGATGAAATAATGTACTCATATTCATATAACATTTAATAACACAGAACATGTTATATATCGATTTTTGAATGATCAATTGATTAGAGACTTTTTTGTACCAACTTAATTTTTATTTGAACTTAAAAATGTACATATTTGAGTATAGTATATATAGTTAATTATAAGGATCGAAGTTACATAATGACTTTTATTGAGAAATCGCCTGCTGCAGCAATCATTGCTGAAACTCAAGAGTCTTCTGGAAAAATTGTATTGAACTCTAACACAATAAAGACATCACGCCATTACAGTATAAGTGTTAAGTGACACTTGTAGGTAAACTGGCGTTTCAAGGTGGCATTCAAGGTTATTTGTTATATTTTCTTATGTAATTATCTCATCAAATAAAAAATCGAGATTGTCAAATCACACGAATAAACCTACACGATTTTTTTAATATTAAATCTAATAAGTATATTATAATACTCTTTAAGTATAACATATTAATATATACCGCTTATACTGTATAGGTACTAGGTAGATATATATTATTTTATGTGTCATCTGTGCTTCTTTAATGGATTAATTATTGATATATTTATTATTTACATATTATTTGCATGACATTAAAAATTTGGTGTGATAAGATTGTATTATAATTTTATTTATATTTGTGCTGCTAAAATCTTGTGAACACAAAGTATCTGTATTTTCATTGTGCATGAACTATTATAGCCTATAGCTATAGGTACTAAAATAAAGATAAAGAATACTTAACTTGAAAGCCGATAACCATAGAATTATATACTATAGATAAGGTACTCACGTTATCATATGAAGTACAAATAGTATCAATATGTTACCGCCAATTCCGTGGTTGATAAAACATTTTGAATAGCCATTATATTTTTGGACATATGATGGACGATGGTTATAATGTTATATGTGTGCGTGTACGGAGTTAATTTACCTAATAATTTGTCCAAACACAATAATTAATAACTATTATTTTATAATACTGGAATTATTATTTTATTTTGTAGTTTTGTACCTACTTCATAGGTATTTTAAATTTGATGTTGTTAAAGACAACATATTTATATTTTTTTATATTATGTATATTTATGGTATAATTATTAGACGTTTATTTAAATAGGTTGACTGTGAATCACGTGCTGAAATAGTTTATTGAAAACATTATTTTAACACAATTATAACCATAAATATTTTTTTAGTTTTTAGTTGATATCAAAAATAGAGGGGTTGATTAAAAGTTCTATAAATATAATTAAAATAGCTGGGTTTATTAAAAATAATTTAATTCAATTCTCTTCAGGTCTTACTTCATTAAATATTCCAGGTTTAAGCAATATAATTATTTTTGCAGCAAAAAGAAAAAATGTATTTAGTTTTAATGTACCTTATTTAAAAATTTAAATTGTTCAAATTATAGTTATTTAGAAAACCATCGATTTTAGTACATTTAATTTCAAAACAATATCTACAAATTCGGTTGCATCACTATTCACTTGTCAAGGTTAAAAACAATTGGCAATGTTAGTAAAAGACAAGTTAATAATTTCTAGTTATCAGTAGTAATTATAGTAACTATACATTTTTTAAATCTAATTTGATCACTATGCCAGTATATAGGTATTTTGTTGCTATTGTTTTAAATAATAAATAACTATTGTGTATATATATATATATATATATAATAACTATTTAAGTAGGTTTCTAATTTAAAATTTATTTTTCCAATAACTAATAATAACTACCAATTATTTATACTTTTTTCAAGTTGTATTTATAATACTTTATTACCTATTTAGTGTTTTATTTAATTTATTATTTATATTTATTCTTGTGCCAATAGTATAGTAGAAAAAGAATATGTTGATCACAATATTATAGTCGTAAATATGTTCATTAAATATTACTAGATATTAATATAATAGAAGAGGATTAATAAAAAGTTCGATGAATGTGGTAGTAATTATAAAATGTATTAAAAGCGCATTAAAATAATAAACATCAAATGTTTGTTTTTTAATACTAGGGTTAAGTCATAAAATATTTTTGTTATAAAAAATCACTACATTTTGAAGTCACAGACTATAGAATATAAAAGAATTAATATCTACAGCGTATAGAATTCATGTTTAATACTCCTTCCCTTCCCGTGATGGATTCGATTCGAATATCTTGTCAACTAGCAATATCGTGGACATGTGATGAATGCTTGAAATTAGACGTCACCATTTCTCATGTGCAACGCCACGAGTACCTTATCTAGATATAATATAGATACCTGTGCCGATAACACAATGTAAATTACACATTGTGTTAGATGGTAATTAATACATACATCTTTTAGCAATATTTTCATTATAATGTTACTGAGTAAGTAGATTAATTTAAAAAATGCTAAAGTAATGGTGATGATTACTAATTATAATATATAAAAATGTAGATACATTTAACAATTTATACCAGATTCAAATTTACTGAAAAGTGGTAATTTTACATAATATATATATAATATTATAATACAAACATAAATCAGTAGTTAATACTCATAATAATTAATATTAATTTACAGATACTCTTCTATGTATCAAAAGTATACTAATTGTGTTGTATGCTTTACATTTATCGTATCACGTTAAACGAAATAGGTATGAAAATTTTTTCTTATAAAAATATAATGTTAGATACTATCATTTAATTGGTTTTTTTTTTCGTGTGGCAAAATACAATAAAATGTCGTCTAGTGTTTTGCCTAAGGTTTCTGGCATTATAAATACTCCAAATAGAGCATTCACTAAACAAATGACAGCAAATATTGACAACACGATTTCAATGCCAAAATTCAATACCATCGTTGGATATATTTTAATGACTAGAAACATTATGAAGTATCCCCATGTCTGTACAGCTCCATTCATAGTACCTATAAAATAATTAGGTTAATTATTAGGAATCAATCTTACAAAAATACAAAGCAATAATATTTTTATGGTGTACGCGTTTGAACGAATCATGTATATTTTATTGAATATAAATACGTAAATGGCTTTATTAAATATGTAACATTAAAACAAGAGCAAAAGGTAACTTTTTATTGGCTAATAATCTAATTTTATTTAGACAAGGAATTTATTTTATTTAGCACTAATGATGAACAAGTCTGGGTATATGACGGGAGAGGATCAGGAGAGTCGAGGCGAGAAGACTGCAGCAGGTATCGGTAGTATGTATATACGACTATAACGGGCTGAATAAGGTGTGCATAATATAAAGATTTTCGGGAGAGAGACGGTGAAGCACGGTTTCCATTGGACCTCAACCGGTTATTAAATGTTTTTGTTATTATTTTTTTTTTTTTTTTTTTTGTTATTGTTATCACTGTTAAATTTTCAAAAACAAAGGAGAGGAAGGCTGCACAGGTACGTATATTATATCAGTACATATATAATACGTGTATGTGTGTGTGTGTGTATGTACCTTTGACGGCCATCGGAAACACTTCGCCGCACAATATCCAGGGCAACGGCAGGATTCCCAGCAGGTTGAAGAACATGTACACGACGAACGCGATGGCGAGGATCAAGCCGAACGGCGGGTGCGCGACGCCGCGAAACGTCAGCGTGTACGCCACGACGACGAACAGCGACGCGGCCGCGCACACGCCGGAAACGATCATGAGCGTCTTGCGTCGGAGCCGGTGCAGGAACGCGAACACGAGGCCGCCGGTGACGCGCGCGCCCGACAGAAACACGGACACGACGGTGGGGTCTTGCGGCACGTTGCAGTCGCGGAACACGTCCACCGAGTAGAACAGCAGCACGTACACGCCGCTCCACTGCTGCAGGAACAGGAACGCGGACGTGACCAGGGTGGGCTTCCAGACGGAGCGCCGCAGGTACAACGACCAGTACGGTACGTGCACGTCGTTTTCGTCGTCACCGCCGTGCGACAGCTGCAGCGCGGACGGCACGGAAACAGCGGTGGCGGTGCGCTTCAGGCCGAACCATTTATCCACTCGGTCCGCCTCCTCGGCCCGGCCCTGTGCCCTGAGCCACATTGGCGACTCTGGCACGAACGTCACCATCGCTAAACCGGCCACGCTCATAGCGCACAACACCGCGGACAGGGTGTTCCAATGCATAAACATGGACATTATCCATTCGGTCAGCATACCGCAGCCCACGAACAGGGTGACCCCCGAGAAGAACACTGGCCGCAGTTTGACCGGGCTTACTTCCGCGATGTACAAGTACTCGCATGTCGACGAACCTGCTCAACCGATGCTTACAATAATTGTTATTTATACCTGGTACACGCATATTATATATTATATGCAGTGGTGGATTTACGGGGGGGGGGTCTAGACATCATGGGCGCCCCTCAGACGCCGATGTAATCTTGTATATATATTATATTCAGTTTTACTTCAATTCTATCATAATTATAATGATCGACGGACAACGGCTGAATTTATATTATACAGATTAACGATTGTATCCATGTCTCCATGATTACAATTGAGTATTTGACACGTGTTATGCGTTAGAAATACATATAATTTTTCAGGATCCCAGCCAAGAAAATATTGAAAATCTGCGACTGATTACATGTTCCGCTTTTCATGTGCAGCATAATATTATATAATACAGTAATACTCGCTTAAGACGCTCTTTAAGGGACCAGCTCTCTAGAGCGTCGTAAGCGGGAAAGCGCCTTGTGCGGGAGTTGAAAAAAAATCAAGTGTTTGAAATTTCAAGTTTATTTTTTTTTATTATTGAACATAATTTAACGGGTAATACATTTGTAATAATTACATTATATTTTCTATTTTGCTATTGAAATTTGAATTTAATTAAAAAACACCATAGCAAAATGGTACAATTGTGCATTTGCGAACAAACTACACTTATGAAATTTCATATTGTAGTACGTTAAAATACGGTAAAACTGTGATAATAGGTAATGATAAATAAATATGTATAAATAACATGTAGGTATAAAGATAAAATAAAACGATAAAAATACGTAAAAGAGTAAAATGTCTACATGATATTTATTTTCACATTAGTAAAGCAAAATTTATTGTAATCTGCTGAACAAAAGAGCGTTTTATCCGATTCTATTGAGAAAAACCTAGGTGTTTTTTACAATGACTAGTATGGGAAATATCTAGGGACCGTCCGAAAACAACGTTTTATGCGGGAAAGCGTTTAAGCGAGTTCTACTGTATATTTATTAGTTATTACAGTGCGGTGATGACACGAAAAGTTGACGTGTTGCGTTATTTAATTTTAATTTTATTAATATAAACGCCATTGTTTCCTCTCAGCCGTACAACGTGGATCTTCCACCTATATTGATGTAAAATCGCGAGAAACGGATAAAACGCAGTGACTCACTGATTATAGGTCCACTTTTCGGCACTTGAGGTTACGGGTTCAAACCCATACCGTCGTCTAATTTTTTACTTACGATTTTACACCTTTGACACCTCTACGTTCACAGCGTGAAACCGCGTCAAAGTCGTGGCCGCTTATAATGACGAATATAAAGTTTCGCCAACGAGGGCCGCTTAGGATTTTAAAATCTTATAATATCCTACGGCTCTGGTCCATCACTTATTATAAAACTATTGTTTCCAAAACGTAAACTTACCGAATGGGAATCCCAGAATGATCCTAGCGATTAGTATATCTTCGTAGGAATTGGCAAAAGCGAGTATAAGCCAACTTATAATCAATGGTATATAAATGATTTGAATGGCTTTTTTCCTTCCTATTTGATCCGTCAACACTCCGGTTACAATTAAACCGACAGGACATACAAGGACTGAAATACTCGCTGAGGAAAAAAACCGAAGAACAACATTATCGTATTGATTATATTGATTAAGATACAACAGACTCACAAAAAATAAATAAATAATTTACAAATATTATTATGAGGCTCGTATCCGGTTTTATCTCAAAATATATACTTATTCATAAACATGCATTTTATAATATTAACCAATACACCAATATTGGTGTGTTTTACTTCGGTAAAACATTTATTAAAGTTATAAGTTATAATAAATTCCCAGAAATACCTAAAGTAAAAATGTACTCACCTATCCATGATGCTTCTTCACTATTTAATGTTAAGGTTGATGTAGGTTCTCGAAGTTGTGCAAGTAGGGTCGACGAGAACACATATGAACAGCCAATGATAAGTTGAGCAAAACATATTACAAATATACAGTATACCTACACGTAAAAATAAATACAATTGATGAATGATTAAACTATTGATCCTAGACGGTACATTTTGCAATTTTAATAGTTTTGTTGGACGTACAAGTTTTAGATGACCAAGTAATTCCTCACGTTTGGTGTTTTGAAGAAAGTTAAACATTGTAATTCAAAATAATTGTTCGAACCGTCCGACGGTACTGTATTTACAAATATTTAAACACGATAAATAATTCTAAACGTCAAAATATCACCTATTTCACGTGTACGTAACATTTTTCATCGAACCATGTTTTTTGAACTACTAATGACTATTGATAACAAGCGGGATTAATGTTATGAGCATTTTGTAATAAGACACGTGTTGGTCTGTACTTATCATAAAAGTGTTGCGTGTTTTTCTATCTGATTGTTTTTATTATATGCGTATGTGAATCGTACACGTTTAAAGTAGCCTTATTACATTTACTGAGGTATAAATCGACTGTCGTGTATAAATTATTGGTACATACAATGCATTAAGATAATAACTTAAAATAGATAATATTTACATAGTTGTACAATTATCAAGTGTGAGTATTTAATTATCTTCTTGAAGTATCTACCTACTTGGAATACTTTATATATTTTATTGAAATACATTTTATTGACAAGGTCGATTTACAATTAACATGCCTAATATATTTTAGCTGGTGATTGTTAATGATAATAAACATTTGATATTTTGACTAATATTATTCATTTTAGAGTAAACAGTCATGCTAGTTTAAATTAAATTAAAATTATTAAAATAGATTGCGCATACATAGACGCAATCGTTAAACGTCATTGTAATGATTTGCAATCAACTTGATAAAAAATTAGTTTTCAACTATTGAAAACTATTGTATTTTTAATTATTGTTTCTATTTTTGTAATATCAAGTCAAATTAAAACAATTATAGCGATATTTAGTGCCTGCAACAACGTAAAAGCTAACAATTTTAATAATAGGATGGCTTATCGGACACGTATAAACGGTTGAATGTGGTACTTCAATTATTATGTTAGATTTAATTTTTTTAATCTATTTCCATACTTGAGACAGTATTGAAATTGTAAAACAACTTGATCTATGTATATTGTATATTGTATATATGTATACGTATTTACGGATCTACAATTTTATAATGTATCATCTTTAAAAAAGAAACTCGAGGTGGTTTGAACCACTCAATCTACTTACTCGATATTACACTGTCTATATATTATAATCTAGGGATTGGGTTATCTCTTAATATTATTTATTTTTAATTAAAAATAAAAAATTACGCTAGTTAGTAGTTTAGTACCTACATTTTCATATGTATATAATATTTTTTTGTACAATCTATTGTCACTTAAATTCCTGTTAACTTTTATTATTAATGTTAGGCCATGTTCAACTTCGACATCACTTTGGCTGAATAATTATTCGATGTGGCTTTCTTAAAGAATTCTTCGGGTTCACCAGTTACTTCATTTTTGGCGATCCATCCAGCATATATGAATTCGTACAACGTTTCCATTCCCAATGATTCAGCGATGTGTTGACTAACTTTGTTGGTAAAAACACCGGTGATAACGTTGATGTTTGACCATTCATATTCTGGAAGTTGTCTTAGCATAACGTTTTTCAATAACTCCTTGCCGATTCCTGCACGCAAAATTTGTCGAACAAAAATATCATAAATTTGATTTATTTACAAAATTACATTTTTACGTTTTTATGTCTTTATAACGCCATGCGTTAACTTACAGATATATCACGGTCTAAAGACTACAGTATTGGTAAATAATTTACTTTTAGGATTTATAAATTATATTATACGTACACATGTACATCTATACTAATATAAACATTATTTAGTACTAACTGTGTTTATTACTGACTAGTGCATATGTGTAGTAACAAAGAACTGTCTATATACATATACAGTTTGAAGTGTGTGAGCGCCATTATACGTTATGTATTAGTAATATCCCGAAAATCTTACATCAACCAATGCAAATTATTAAATATTTTGGCGCAATATCGATATCAATAGCCCATGATAATATTGAAAATATCACGATTACAATTTTATTCAGATAGACAATACATATCATATCATGTCATATCATGTCCGTGAAAATGATTGTATGTATTTAATTTTCTGATAGTGACATGAATTACTTGAATATTGTAATTTAAATTTGTAAGAATGAAAATAACCGTTTATTATTTATTAGATCAAATAAAACAATGTTTTTATTTAATTATTTATAACATTATTTTCTATTTCAGTTTTTTGATATGGATCTAGTTTGATATATCTATTTTGGTATCGTGTTTATAGTTTGACTATAATTCAATTTTTTAGTATTGCATTTATCATGTATTATATTATACATTTTTACTAAATTTAAATATCGTATTGCGTCGATTAGGTGTTCTAAAATATTAGAAATGTATTCTATATATCACTCATTTGGTTACATTTTCTCAGTGAGTTTTGTTGTGAACAAACCTTGATTTCTGTATTCAGGAAGGACAAACCACGAATATATTTCTAAAATGTTTTTCACATTATGATGTTCAAATGCATTACCTCTTTTAGTTAAATAATGTTTAAATTTTTGTAGTTCATTCCATATTTTACCTTCATATATCTAAAAAAATAGTACAAAAATGATTTGAATAGAATAAGTAATAGTTGAAAAACTTCACTCTTAGATTCGAATCGAGGATAACCTATTACCAAGACTTTGTTCGTGTTGTGAGCATTAATCACCGTATATAATGATATGTGTTATTTTAAGAATTTCAAGTAAAATACTTAGATAAATTGAAAAAATTCGTCTTACTTAGATTTTTAAGAAATATAAAGCATAAAAGTGGTGAAACAATTGCTAATGTAGTCATACAATTAGAATTAGATATATTTAGGTACTCTTTTGGGAACACTCGCTTTCTTCAAAATGACAATGAACTGAATTCGTTAATAAAATAACATTAATAGTATAATTATAATCAATTATTATCTATTAACAATAACTAATAAAATATAATAATACAGTTATTAAAAATATTGTACAAAATGTTATTAATATTTGTTTGTAATTGTGATTCAATTTACCTAGATAATACATATCACTGAGTATTCTATATCTATATTGCCTATAATACATAAAATATATAATATATTATTATTTATTTCTTACTGAATTAATTTACTTTTATTAAAACAAAAGTTTTTACGTATAATGATAGTTTATTTTGTATATAAATAAATTAATAAATATATACGTATTAAATATTTAATTTAAAGTTTTTGTTTTAATTTTTTTATTTAATAATTAGTTTTATAAAAATGCTTATCTGTACCTAATGATGGTTAAGTTCAAAATATACATTAATACATTACTTATCAGATCAAAATGTTATATAGATTTTTCATTAAAATCAATTCAAATTTATTATAGACTGTTAGTTTTAAATACTTAAGATATTTTTATTTCTCAATTCCTTTCTCTCTATATATATATATGTACGGTGTACCTAGTTTTTATTACCCTTTCTCTGCTGAACTCTCGATTTTTGTCAATTTCGTAATTAAATCGATTTATAATAAATCCTACTATATTTCCCGTTTCTTGTTCTACTGCGATGGTTGAAAGTGAGTCCATCATCCAAAGTCGAGCTAAGTATAAATATTCTTCCACAGAATTGTCGTCTGTACACATTTGACCTCTATCCATTAATGGCTCTTCGATGATATAATACTCCTACAGATGATGGTTGTAAATAATTACATCTGATGAGACTTTTATGGCCTTATTAAATTATAATATTTTTAAATGTTCTAACATTTACAAAGAAATTATTATTTTCTTCAATTTATCTACTATAATAGGTGATGTAAGCCTATTATATATTTTTTAACTTATCTTAATTATTTAAAATTATTGATGTGCGCGAATGAGTAATTCCATTATGTTTAGGTTTATTCATTTTAATATATTAAAACTATTACCTAATGAATCTTTGTTATCTATTTTAGATTCTGAATGGAGTGATGGAATCTACTGATTTTACAATGATGTGTGTTTTTTTTTTTTATTTTTTATTTTTTGGTCTGTCATCACCTTTTTTGGCAGTAAAAATGCTTCGATTTTCTTAAACAGCAACTTTTATGAGAGGAAAGTGAATGTAGATGGTACTTTGGCAAGTTAAAAATCCAACTTTTTCATTATTTTCAAAAAAATCGAAAAAAACGATAAAAAAATTACAAAAAAACAGGAAATTTTACGCAAAATCACGTTTTTACAAAATACATTTTTTTTAAATGCTCTAACTCAAAAACAAAAAACCGCAACAACTTGAAATTTTCACCAAATCTTTATATTGGCATTCTCTATACGTGATTATGTTTTCAAAGTATTTTGACATATTTTGACTTATTTATAGACAATTTAAATTTTCGATTTTTGTAAATTTTTTTTTTAAACATCTATAAAATTTAATTTGCTGGCCGAAAACTCTCGAAAATTTAATACAAGGTTTACAATAAGCTTATCTTATCCTCACTAGAAAATATCGGTTATTGTTTCAATCAAATTTTTTTTATAAGCCCATAAAGCTCAAATTTGTATAAAATGTGCCAAAATCACGATAATTTGCAAGTTATTTTGTAGATGAAAATTCATAAAATTTTTTCTGTTTATACTTAAGGTTCAAAATTTTAATATTAGTTTACCCATAGGCTAATCTTCAAAAATATATAAAAACATTCTACCGGACTTAAAGAAAAAAATTTTATGACCGTTTGAAATTTAAATTTTTAAGAAATTGCATAAAATAGTGATTTACGGTCAAATGATTTTAAATATTTGTTATAATTCAAAAAGTATAAGTCGCAGAAACTTGAAATTTGTACCAGCTGTTAAGATTGGTACTTACTATATTTCATATATTCTTCAAAATATTATAACAATTTTTAAGCTACTTATAGACATTTAAAAAATTCGATTTTTGTACATTTTTTTTTTATAATCGGTGATAAAAAAAAAATTGACTAATACAAAATACTTGAAAATTTAATAAAAGATTCCAAACAAATAGTTTTTATTGTCATTCAAAAATCATCGAAATCCATAGGCGCAATTTTTTTTTATAAGCATTTGAACAGCGAATATTGACATAAAATTACATGTAAAATATAATATAATATATAAAATTCTAGACTGACAAATCATATCGGTTTTTGAAATTTGCTTTAACTCAAAAATGAAAAACCATATCAACTTGAAATCTTCACCAAATCTTTACATTGGCATTCGCTATACATAGTTAAGTTTTCAAAGTATTTTGACATATTTTAACTTATTTATAGACAATTTAAATTTTCGATTTTTGTAAGTTTTCTTTTTTTAAATATCTATAAAATTTTTTTGGCTGTCCGAAAACTCTTGAAAATGAATTAAAGAATTAAATTTAAGTTACACTAATTGTAACTTAAAAATATTGGAGATGGTTTCACTCAAATTTTTTTTATAAGCCCATAAAGTTTAAATTTGTATAAAATGTGTTAAAATCACGATAATTTCAAGTTATTTTGTGGTTTAAAATTCATAAAATTTTTTCTGTTTATACTTAAGGTTCAACATTTTAATACTAGGTTGTCCATAAGCTTACCTTCAAAAATATATAAAAAAATTTCTACCTGACTTAAAAGAAAAACTTTTATGACTGTTTTAAATTTAAATTTTTACGAAATTGCATTATAATTCAATTTAAATATAAGTACCATATTATTATATACACATTTTAGACAAACATATTAACTCCGTTCAGAATCGTTATTCGTATACAATGATATCTATCATTGCATTCAAATTTAACAAATCCATTGTAATAATGACCTATCCTATAAACGAGGTACACTCCACCCCCAACTGTACAGCAAACCGAGCCCCACCCGTTCTTTTGTTTTATCTGTATTTCATAAAACCATTGATCTTATAATACAAAATAGTATATTATAAAATCAATGTTACAATCGAATGATTTTATATTCACGTGGTATAAATAATGGTAATATAATAAATTATATTGCACATCTAGCTGTGCTAAAATAGATAATCATTTTCATTGACTTTTACAGGGAAAAACCCGGAAAATAACCATTATTCTTGAAATGCTGTAGGTGATAAATAAGGTATACTATTCAAAATAAGACATTTTATTTGACTATTTGTTTATCATCTACTCTACTAATCGTTTCATTTAATACTATTTAAATAAATATATGAAATACAAAAATTAATAATAAAATAATTGTAATACATAATTTAAAATTTAAAATTTAAATTACGTTAATAAAGAAAGTGTATTAAAACTACATTTGATTTACTTTTGTGTATTTATATTACCTTTATCATTTTAATCACATCATCAATTCTGTTTAATTTTAATTCTTGTATTTCGATTCCGTTATTTAATGTATTCCATACTCGAGTCAAATTAATTCGCTCTTTTAGAAAATCATCTGTCCAATTAATTGTTAAAAAATCATTACTTTCAAACATGTGTTTTAAAATAAAATTTATATTTGAAGTTAAAATTTAAATTTCTTACTTATCCTATTGATTTATTTTGAAATATTAAACTTTATAATAAATAATAAACAATAGTGATCATTGGTATGTTTTATTTGTTTTAAAATAATATTGTAGAACCAGAGTATAAATTACATAACTATATAATATTTATAGAATATATAATATGTATAATATATTATATGTAATATATTAAGTGTATGAATAGGGTATAGATAAAAAACTAATTAATATTAATCATACTGATTAATTGAAGTAATCGTTAAAAACTGTCTTAACAACATTTTTCTTTATACTTTATATTAATTAAAATTTTCATATTCATGACTACTCTGTGAATTTTTTTTGTTATTTGAACAAATCTGTAGTGGCATGTCATTGTTTATTCAACTAAATTTCATTAGATATAGAAACCATTGATCTTAAATAAAGTATTTATAATCAATGTAGAAACTAAATAAAAATCTGGACTTTTAGCTATTACCTCCTACAGATATTATCAAATATTTTTCACTGCATGCTAGACATACACTTGTATGACAGGGAAATTAAAAGTGTTAGGAATTATTGCCCGACTTGGCAACCCGATCTACTATCGCTGCTACAAGATTCATCATAGCTACCGTATCGACCTAATAAACTACCATTAGTACTTAAGTAACTTTTTATGAAAATAACTCCCCTTGGCCAATACTGCCAAAGGTTTCTTGAGTTTCTTCGATTGATAGAAATAATATAGTACACGAGTATACACAACTTACAGCTTCCCCTCCCAAAAAAATAACAATTTTCATCAACACTAAATGATTTAATAAAAACAATTTTTACAAAAAAATAAAACAAAATTTCATTAAAAATCATAAAAAAAAAATAATAATAGATTATAATTAAGAACATAATGAATGCCATATTATTAATAATTCCAATATTGGAAGGGGTAACGATTAGGCTTTTATAGGGATTTTCAAATTTATCTTTATATATATATATAATTATACTGTTTGTGTGTATGTCACTGAACCCTCCTAAACGGCTGGACCTATTTGAATGAATTTTTTTGTATACGTTTGGGTGACGCACTGAATGGTTTAGATTCACAAATCAGTTCGGCAGATCCCAATGATCCCTTCAGACCCATCCATTCCATTCAGACGTCTGCAATTTTTAATTCGCTTGGTATATGCCATGATTCATAATATATCACAAGGTTAAACAATGTCGATTTGTAGTTTGGATCTAGAAAATCCGGTCTTTTCCATTGGCCAATTATACGTGGCATGTTCTCGCGTTGGAAAACTGTCAATTTTATTCATTTATTCTCCTTAGGAATTAATTAAAAATATTGTTCATCAACTCGCATTAAGATAAAATCAAACAAACATTATTGATTATAACGAATTGTTTTTAGAAAAATTGATGTTATTTCGAAATAAAGAATAATGAAATTATTATATTATTTGTTTTTCATTTCATAGTTTGTTTAATATCCTAATCACTTGAAATATCATGCAGGACAACGTCTGTCGGGTTCGCTTGTATATATATATATTATGAATATGTAAACCTAATAGGTTTAGGTATTAGGAGAAAGGCATGTAAATTTTAATGGGAATTCATGTATGAGATTTAAAAATTAGTATAAGCATATTGTTATTCGTTAGATAACAAATTTTGAGGTAGGTAAGATTGTAAAATAAATTATTTAAGTAATAATATCTTAAATACAAGAAAAACGCAACAAATAATTTTTAATGTTAAACAAAGTGAAGTTTTAGAGAAAATTATTTTTAGTTGAGCTTTTTTTAGATTCAAATGATTTTATAATATCATCGAGTGATTTTCCTTTTGTTTCTGGCATGATGAACACACCGAATAGTGCAGTAACAACACAGAATCCAGCAAATATTGACCATATATTTACTAGTCCAAAGGTCAATGACATTGCTGGATATATTTTGGTGGTTAAGAACAATATTTCATAACCGAATATGTTTACTACTGCACACATTTTACCTGAAATATAAAAATCGTAAATTATAATTTGTAATTATAGTTATTTGAATATTTTTATCACGAAAAGTAATAATTAGTAATATAATGTGATCTGTGAAACGCACGAAATTCATTGGTCACTTATTACTGTTTACGCCTCTTACGGTTACATTTACTTATTAAATCAATATCGTTGTATGTCTATATAATAATAAACATATACAACTATATAGCCGGGCCATATCTATATTATATCAAACTATAAAATACAATTTTAATACAGATTTCCCTTCTGTAAGATGCTTTAAAATAGATTTGTGTATTTTATTTAAGGTTTCACAAGGGCAACTATAGATTGCTTAGTTATTCTTTCTAAATTTAACTTATCTGTTCCTTCCTTTCTTTCCAGACGAGAAAACATATATTTAATCCAAGTCGTAGTCGTAATAATATCATTTGACATATGAATAGGCTTATACATTATCTATGTTATTAATTATAACTAAATCCCATTTAAGAATTGTAAATTTAAATATGTATCAACTGTTGTATTAATATATTTTGATTATATTGTATAGTTGCACTTGTTTAGTGCAAACTCGACCCGTTCAGCCACGCAACAATATAGTAAATAAAGCAAACCCTTTGACGTTGTGACTGATATAATATTACATACGATTCATATGATTTCTGACATAATAATATTATATTACAGGAACGTGACCGAACGTTGCCGATGCACCGGGTGGGTAGTTATCTAGTTGCGTACCTTTGACGGCCATGGGGAACACCTCACTGCTGAGTATCCAGGGCAACGGCATGACGCCGATCAGCGAGAAAAAAACGTAGAAAACAAACGCCACTGTGACGGTGCCGGTGTACGGCGGGTCGTCCACGTCTGCGTACCGCACCAGGTAGCCGATGAACACGGCCACGGACGCGGCCATGCCGGCGCTGGACACGGCCGTCAGCGTCCGCCGCCGGACGCCGTGCACCACCGAGAACACCAGGCCGCCGAGCACCCGGGCCGTGGACAGGTAAACGGTGACGGTGGGGTCCACCGACACGGTGGTGCCGCGGAGCACCTCCACCGAGTACAGGAGAAGCACGTAGAAGCCGCAGCCCTGTTGGCACACGAAGAACGCCAGCATGATCAGCGTGGGCTTCCACACGGTCGAGTGCGCGTACACGGACCAACCGGACGACGACAAAGACGCCGAATTGTTGTTGGCGACTATCGCGTCCTCTGCGGCCGGCGGCGGTCCTATGCCGAACCACTTTTCCGCGGCCTCAGCCTCGTTGACCCGGCCCTTGGACCGCAGCCACATCGGTGGTTCCGGCAACAGGAACAGCGAAACGCAATTGGCCACGGCCACCGCGGCTAGCACGGCCGCGGTCATGTGAAAGTCGAGAAACAACGACAGTACGTTCTCGGCCAGCATGCCGCAGCCCACGAACGTGTTTACGAGCGACGTGTACAGCGCTCGGTGTTCGGGAGGACACACTTCGGCCAAGTACAGGACCACGAACGGCATGATACCTGAAAAATTCAAACAATACTAATTGTTTTTCTTCTACAGTATCACTGCACTGGGACCAAATAGTTTAAATATTTTGATTTTAGGTTTCCAAGTTTGCCACTCGTATAGTCGTATAGGTATATGCTCGGAGTCGGTCATAATCACTTAAAATCGTGGTTTTTCATGGGTTATTTACACGTTCTTACTGTAGTCTGCTTTACACATCATCGCTTATGGAATTAAGTTTCTGGAATTAATGAACTATTTCTAATTTTGATTGCTTTTGTTTTATCATTTTAAGTTTAATAATTATAGCTCATAATTTTCAATTTTCATTGGGTAAAATAATCATTAAGGTGAGATTTGCTATTATGATATCAGATTTGCCTACTTGACGTATACAAAGCTCCACATTGAAAATTTATCATACATCATGTATTTCATAAATTATATACTATACAAATTTACCAATTTTATAAACCAATCATACGAAAATGTACTTATTCATAAATCATATTCATATAAAACATTACTCACCAACACTAATTCCCATGAATAATCTTCCAATTATAATCATAAGCGCAGATTTGGCATATATTAGAATAATCCAACTTGCACATATTGGTATAAAAGCAATTTGAAGTGATTTTCGTCTACCAATATAATCTGTTAGGGTTCCTGTAACGAGTAATCCTATCGGACATATCAGATATGGAATACTAGCTAAAAAACAAAAACACAATATTATGGTATTTTTAAAATGTAATTCAAAAGTGATGACAAATTTTTCTATAATATAGTGGTTCTATATTATATAAATTATGAAATCGTAGGTATCAAAAAAAAAAAACTGATACATCGACATCTCAACAATCTTATCATTTTTAAATATGCACATGTATGCTAACCTCATTATCTAAATCAATTTAATATTTTAAAATTTATTGAATGTTGATATTTAACCATTAGCAATATAGTTTTAATTTTTAATCAATTATCCACTCTTGTAAATAAAAAAGATACAGTTATGTGTTAAGATTAGTACCAATATGGCTAGACTTAGTGTTGTATATACCTAAAACCCATGACATATGATTTTTAATGCTGAATGTTGATACATACAACTTAATATTCATCTTGATATATATATATTGATATTAATATCTGTATACATACCTATGTTTACAGTGTTTATACATAGTAATATAAAATATTAAAAATTATCATAATGTTATGCCTATCAGAATTCAGAATAGGTACTTTGAAAGTTACTAATTACTAATTCCTAAATGTGATAGTGTAACTTCGGAGTACCTACGTGTAGTGCATTTTATAGTGATAATAATATCGTATTAAATTTATTTTTATTTGTATTATTTTATTCATTTCAAATTTTTATTTTAAAATAATATTACAAGCCAAGTTCATTGAATGAAAACGATTTTTATACACAACAATATTTATTTATGATTGATAAAATAATATTATGAACAATGAAGATTCGATCATATTATGACATTATTTACTATACGATGTAACGTTGTAAGTAAACTAAACCTATAAAGAAAAATGTATGACATACAACTCAGTATGAAATTGAACGTTTTGTTTTTATTAATTGTTGATAATCTATTAATTTTAAACAGTCTCATAATATAATCGATAAATTGATAAAATTAATTTCATTGAATGTTGATTATAAACAATTTGTTGTGGTAAAACTATAAACAATTGAATATACTTACTAATCAACTGCACCGTAGGATTTGTTGATGTAATTAATTTAAACCACACAACGAAATCATAAACATATATTTTTATTTTTTAATTAATAATTATTTAATAATTATTATTTATTATTCAGAATAGTAATTTCAATTATTTTAATATTTTATAAATTTGTTATAAAATGTTAATAAATGTAATAAAGTGTTATAGGCCCTATAACACTATGTTCTATTACATTTATTATGCGGTACCCATTTTAGAAATTAAAAAAGACTAGAAGTTAACAAAAATGTAGGTTTAAAAAAAGCACCATATTATATTGCCTGAGACTAAGATATTCAAAAAACGAAAATAAGAATAAAATAAAGAAACGAATAAAAAAAAAAAAATACATGGTAAAACCAATGTATTTTTCATCCCACTTAGAATCTAGATGCATACATTTGATGATACATACCTATCCAGGATGCTTCTTCGTCGTTTATTTGTATTGGCGACGAAGGTGATCGAAGTTCTGGCAAAAGCGTAGATGCCAATACAAACGAACAACCATTTAGAAACATAACACATGATATTAAGCTGGTAGTGTATAGCTAAACATCAATATAATATTTAACTTATAAATGTAAATAAATAATATTTATTTGTTACCATATTTTAGTATTTTACTCACAAGCTTAAGATGAAGACGACAGTTAGGGCTCAACATTTTAAAAATGTTCTAATGAAACATTAAAAACAATATTTGAATTAAATTTTCGACCATTCAAATCCTACGTGCAAATGAACTACTTCATTAAATTTCCTAGATACTATTATATATGATAATAGATAATCCCACTTGAATGTATTTACAGTACCTAAGTATTCAGTAATCGGATAATGTAAAAACGACGTATTTTTAGTAGTTATATTAGGTTGTTGCAGTATTATACTCATGCAGTCACTGACAACACATTATTTTTATTCATTATTTATATTTTTCATTAAAAAGTGAGTGATACATTATTTACTTGGTTGAAATATATGAATATATTTTTTTAGAAAACCCACTTCAAAAAATTAGAATCTAATTAAATACATTCACTATACTTGGATTAAAAATATTTGCTGTTTTAGAGTATAATATTTTGTACTACTTATAGCAAATTCAGTCGAAGGATTATTCACATTACAGAGAGAAATTAGTATTTTTCTACTAATTTATTAAGTATTGATTTAACTCTCATTGTTATACTGTTATACTCTCATTCTGGACACGTGATTTCGATTTAAGATATCACGTTTTTAAAAGAAGTATACTATATAGGGAACAGAGAATACTTGGTAGTACTTATAACTCACGTTTGTATGTTAATTAGTATGTTAGTTCTCGTACTTCTAACAACATTTTAATCTATTTAAATTATCAGAGATTACCTAATTGAATTAATAATTAATTTAGTAAGACACATGAAAAACCATTTAGTCAATTTTTATTTAATGGACATATTTTTTCCTTCGTCAAAGTGTTGATATGTTTGAAACTTCGTTGAATTAAAATATTAAATATTTATTTGTAAAATACTATTTAATTAAAATAATACAATGTATAAATAAAATTAATATTAATATAAGTATTAATTTCATTTTTTGGTGATAACTATTTGATAATTCAACATTTCTAATAAAACATCACAAGCGAGAGTGGAAGTGGGATGAAAAAAACTATATTTAACATAGCTTAAGTACTGTGATGGACGTACATAAATGTAGGCCCTTACAATTAAAATTACATGAGGGTTACATAAATATTATTATGAGTTTACATTATTATAGCTTTTATTATAATATAATATATAATATGCATGCAAACAAGCACTAAAAATAAATCAAGACATGCATATTAAAATTTTAATTTTTATAAATAAAAACTGTCAAAACGTATAAGTAAATATTGATTACTCAATAGAAAAAAGTACGAATAATATGTAAATTGGAAAAACAATAGGTTATTGAATTGCATTCCATGTTTATAGTTATAAAATAATGGCAAGGATCTGTAAAGATGTACTTGTACATGTAGGGAATGAAAAACTGCGTTCAAGTTTTTGTTGGTGCAGAGTATTTAAAATTGGCTAATATATACGGTGAAAATTTGAAATAGATCAATCATTGAAATTAGTACTTTCACCGTGAAGTATTTTCGAGATTTCTTTTAAAACCATTAGTCCTTTATTTTTATAGAAAATATTTTTAAATATTTTTTTAATTCTTGTACTTACTCTTTGTGCCTTATAGGAAGTTCATTAACAGTAATCTCTACTTGTTTTAAAATGTTTTACGATTCTACAAATTAGAATATTCTTTGAAATGTAAAATATCTAATACATAAACGTGTCAATAGTATTTTTGTTTTTGCTCAACACCTTTTTTGTCTGTGAGGTGAATCTTTGATAAAATATGCAAAAATATGCAGAACATGCATTAATTTCAGAAAAAAATAGGTACACAGTACTTCCGATAGTTGTTCATTTCAATGTAAAGAATGCAGATCAAAATTTATCAAATTGATGTCCCCTCATATATGTGTTTGGAAACAAGTCCTGCTATTAAATATTTATTAATATTATAAAAGTGTAATTCATACACGAATCACATTTTTGCGGATAGGAAAATCTATGGAGAATTCATAAATTGTTGTACCAACTGTTCGAACCGGATGAAGATTTTTTCAGTTATACCTATATGAGAATGACTTAATCAATTTTTTATTATATAGGTATTGGAAAATATAAGAGAAAAATAAGATTTTCTACTATGGTCCCATAAGCTTCTTCTTTCATGGACCAAACTTATTAATTTCTCGCAGTCCATGATGAAAATATAATATTATATTCATGTTTCGTCGACAGAATTGGCCGATAAAAACATTCGAATTTAATATTGGATATTTGATGAGAACGTATGTTGAGAATATGAGAATTATGTGAATACTAATATGAGAATGGATATTCGACGTCAGCATGTAATAGACAGATGCAATGGGAAGCACATAGACCACTTATATAATATTTGCTTTATTTAAAATGATCGAGTGAGTTTGACCTACGTCGGTGCTACTGTGACCACAGTCCTACGTCAAGTAAAGGATTTCGAATTAGTGGTGAGCATATCCGGATTTAAAAAATCCGGATTATTCGGATTATTCAAATCCGAATTTAGTGAATCCGGATTTGACAGGTAATCCGGAGTATCCGGATTATTCAATTCAATTTTGCTGTTCAATGTCTCATTTTTAAATTCTAATTATATTTAAATTCATTAACATACATTTTTGAACGGGTATATTATATTTCTGATGCATTCAACTACCAGTGTTGTTTTGTGTTTAGCAATAAAAAAAATTAATTAATCTGAATAATCCGAATAATCCGGATAATTCGGAAAATCCGGATATGAATTTAATTCAAATCCGGATTTGAATATTCGGATATTCGGAAAATTCAGATATTCGGATTTGATGCCCATCCCTATTTCGAAGGGTACCATATGATAACGAAAAAAAGCGTTTTCGACTATAACACCAATGAAGCAAAAATATTCATTCCTGTAGGTGTATCATGGACCGTTATGTCAGGGGCGACTTCAACACTACGACAACGATATTATGTTTACTGCCGACGATATTTTATTACGAAACATATTTCTGGTCTGGCCTGGTGCACCGACTGTTATAATTTTTAACTATTGATCATAAAACGATTGCAGTGACATCTAGTGGCCTACCAATTTTAAGAACATAATGGTGTATGTGAATATAATCTAAAATTAATATGATATAACAAATTTAATTTCTACGATTTTCGTTTAAAACAATTTTATTGTTATTTGTTTTTGCATAAATGTCTAAACATATCTTTTACGGGTATAAATTCTATTAAAAAAATCTTCCAATTACAATTGTGGTTCCAGAATAATTGGCATCGAAAATTATTAGCACACCTATAATTATTGTTGTGAAAGAAACTTGAATTTTATTGATTCCCCTGCCGTGGTCAATTCGACCTTGATCACCAGAAATAATCCTGATTATCTTATACATTTCTAAAAAAGTTATACTGATAAGATTATGTAGTATATGTGTATTATGTATGCAAGTTTCAAATATTGTAAGCATAATGTAAGCAAATATTTAAAAGATCTAAACTTTGAAAGTATAGATTATAATGACTGTAAAATATGTCAGTTAAATTTTTAAATTTTTTCATTATCTACACAGCATACATATAAAACAAACAACCAATAAATTATTACATTTCATTGTATACTTTTATTACAGTAACTGCCGTGCAATAATGTTTTGAAAAATAAAACTTATTTAAAAAAGAAACAATAACTATACTATATTTATAGACAAAAGATTGTTGATAAATATTATAAAAAATTAATTAAAATAAATATAATAAATACATATTATGGTATATTATATTTAATGTTGTACTTATTCCAGACCCCAGTAGAATATAAAATAGTATGAACGAATATTTTTACAAATTATTTAAAACCTTAAATAATATATATATATCAATAAAACGTTCAACTTAGAGATAACAGTAACTTCGTACACAGTATTATAAAAGTATAAAACATTATAATTTCTGATAAATATAATGTTTTCTCAAATTATGTTTGTACAAAATTGTAATTAAGACTATTAATTTAATTACAAATAAAAATATATGTGATACAAAGTTAAATACGTACGAGTACATAATAATATAACTTTCTCACTCATAACTAGACAAAAAAAGTCTCATCAAATGTAGTTACTATGATACATTTTATTCACAACATTATGGCAAGTTATTTTTCATTAATTTTTTACGAGACTCGAATGACCTTAAAATTTCGTTGAGAGATTTTCCTTTCGTTTCCGGCATTAAAAATGCACCAAACAAAGCACTTGCCAGTGAGAAGGCTGCAAATGCTGACAAAACATGTTCTATTCCAAATGTCAGTACAAACGAAGGATACATTTTAATGACCGTGAACATCATTTCGTAACCAAAAACTTGAACAATTCCGGATATTGTACCTAGAAATAAAAATAAAACACAGAGAATCTTTTAGTATTTTAAATTTCATTTTTTAACAAAGGTGTGTGTAGGGCTTACACAAAACCACTATTAAAATCCATGGGCATTTATTAATCATACTATAATAATAATATCTCAGAATACAGGAATAATAAAATAATTAAATGTATAATAACATCAGATGTTTTTAGTATTTGTGTACATTTTCGGAAGTCCATAAAATGTTTCTAGTAGGAATTCCTTTATATATTCGTAGGACAGTATAATGCATGTGCGCATTATTTTATCAACCAAAGCAATGCAAAGTATATTATTATTATTATTATTATTGTTATTATTTTTATTACTGTTATTATTGTTATATATCATAGTGTTGTCTCGAGCGTACACGCACCTTTGACGGACATCGGGAACACTTCACCGCAAAGGGTCCAAGGCAGTGGCAGCATGGCCAGCAGAGCGAAGAACACGTACGCGATGAACGCCAAGATCGGGACGATTTCCATGGGCGGGTCGGCCACGTCCCTGTACATGCGCATGTAGCTCACGATAACGATCAGCGACAGGGCCATGCCGGTGCCGGAGACTACGGTGAGCGTCTTCCGTCGGACGTGGTGCAGCACGGAAAACACCAGGCTGCCGACCACCCGGCCCGCGGACAGAAACACGGTGATCGTGAGTCCGTCCCACTGCACGCGGCTGTCCTTCAGCACGTCCATCGAGTAGAACAGCAGCACGTAGAAGCCGCTGCCCTGCTGGCACACGAAGAACGCGACCGTCAGTAGCACCGGCTTCCACACGATCGGCTCAATCAGCGCCCTCCAGTTGGACACGGCCACGTCCATCGGGTTGTCGGCGCTCGCGGCCGCGGCCACGGTACCGACGGCGACCGCTGACACCCGGTCCTCGCCCAGCCACTTCTCCGACGCTTCCGCCTCGCGGATCCGTCCGTGCTTGCGCAGCCACATCGGCGTCTCCGGTACCAGGAACAGCGACCCGCATCCGATGACGCTCATCACGAACAGTATGATGGACACGGTCTGCCAGTGGAAGAACATGGCCATCAGGCACTCGGCCATCATGCCGACGCCCACGAAGATCGTGACCACGGAGAAGAACAGCGGTCGGTGTTCGGTCGGGCACACCTCGGCCAGGTAAAGGTACGCGCACGACGATCCGGAACCTGTCCGTAAACAGTTTGAAACGGCTGTAGCCGATGCGACATTCACCCAAAGCGTATAAAAAAAAAACCGCGATGCGTATTAGCACGGACACTTTTTTTTTTTTTTTTTTTGTTTTTCAAACGCGCGCTCGTGGTTTGCATGAAAATAAAAAAAAATGCATTTTGGCAATAAATGCGAATATTGTAATTTGCACCAGAATGACATTGTTTCGACTACACTGCAGTATAGCCGGTATAGGATATTGTTGAGAAATGAGATTATGTTAAATAGGTAACACAATGTATTCCGTCTTAGATTTTAACTATATAACTTTATTTTTGTACAATTTATTAGAAACTCCTGTTTAGACATGACGAAACGATTAAATAAAAATAAAACCGAGTAAAATACGGCGGTATCCTATGTATTATTTTGTTATTAAATTTTTATAACGAGTCCGGAACTATAAATTTCACAGGGTACCTACATAACATACTCAACGATTGTATAATTTATTACGTGGTGATAACTTTAGATTTGTTTTGAGTAAAGTGAAAATGAACCGTCGAAGTATCAACTTCACTCTTATCATTGACTTTACGGTATACAATTTCAATTGCAATTGTTTAAGATTTGTTTTTATCAAGTTTAATACAATTGCTTATAGCGACGTCGTACGTAGGTGCTATAAATTTTAACAATACGAGTTCGGGCGGCGGATATACGGCGTATATTATTATAAAATCCATGCTCTTTTAAATGTAATTTAATTATTAGCCCCAACGGATTTCATGAATATAGTATAAACATTTAGAGTATATAATATACACAAAACGAAGTAAATATATTATAATATTATTACCTATATATTTAATTTTAACAAATTTATTTTACAGCCCAATACGTTTAGTTTTTAGTTTATAGTTAAAAATTGTTACAGTTAGTTTTAACCACGAGTACTGAAAATTGTACAATAGATATTTCTATATAGTAACAGTTGTAACTTGTATAGCTATTATGAAACAAATAATATGGGTAACTAAACTATTTTTTATGTTCACCTTTTGTATAATTTTACCATCAAATGTAAATGTATATGTTGTTAGATAAAAAAAATAATGTTGTTGATATTTATTCATTTTCACAAAGTAGTCCTGAAATAGTTTTCGGATTGTATAATGAAGTAATATTGGCAATGTGTCTAGTTTATACATCAGTATTATATATAGCATATTATAGTATAAATAATATATATATATATATATATATATATATATATATAAATATACTACACACATACTCACGTGTTTCGCCCTTTATAATAACTCTTAATTAAATATAACCATATAAAACTCTATATGGAGATCTAATGCCACACTTTCCAACTTTTTAAAATAGACTTATTTAAAAAAAAAAATGTATCTTAACTCACATTTATGAACTTATATAAAATAACTTTTATGTTTAAAACACAAGTCTTAAATTTATCTTCAAGTACTTATTTTATTAGTTTCAAAAAAAATATGTTTGGTCTGATTTTCTTATTTTTAATAAAAGGTTAAAATAGTAAAATTGCTTATAGTTAGCCTTAAATTAAAATTTTTCAAACTATAATACACAAAATTACTTATTTTAATTTTTAATAAAAAAAAATTATAATCATAGTCTGCAGGACGAAATTAAAATTGTCTTACGTGGTTTTTCCATTTTTTTTACTTAGACTGAAAACTGTTAACAAAATCTATTATAAAATGACTTTTAATAACAAAGAAACAAAGTTAATAAAAGCGACTAAAGACAATTTGTTATAGAATAAATTTTTTATACCTAAATAAATAACTTGCTCTCTGATTTGAAATAAATATTAATTACTCATATTTATTTCGAACAAGTGCTTGAGCTTGAAAGTGCAAAACAATGTAAAGTTACTTTACTTAGCACCACACATACTTATTTCGATTTCACATAACAATAATACTACGAGGAGTATAAACATACTTATTATATACGTATTTAGTTTGTTTGTACACCAGGTTAAGTCGGTCAAGATGTTATTCATTTCATCAGTTCATAACAAATTAGAAGATATATACGTAGATATTACATAGAGGTTCTACATAAGAAATTATATATAACAACATTATCCAAGCACTTTTAATAGTGTTTATGGTGGACATGCGCATGGTGTTGGTTTGGCGCTGTGACTATTTAGTATTTAGTGTTTCAGTCGATTACGGCTGGGCGTTGCTAGCTCCGGGATGAATAGCTATCCTGGATTATAGCAGTGAATATATTCTTAAATCCTTCTATACTACGTATCCTTCTAAGCTTCCAATCAATCAAAAAATCTGAAGTTACCCCAATATATTACCAATGGCCATAGTTGATGCGCATAATAGCGAAAATAACATTAATTTATACAATTTATAAGATTTTTGCAGATACAGAAATTATTGGTTTAAGAACTAACAACGATTATTTGCGTGTAGGCTTTTTTTAAACATTTTTTTTTTAAAAGTAAAAATAAAATAATTGAGTAAATTGTTTTTTGTTACAAGTTTATAGAACATTAAAATAAAGATACTAAAAAATATTATTACGAAATTAAATGTGAAATTTCATCTTTTTCTTTTTTTTTTAAATTCAATTTGATTTTATGACAATTTATAATAATTTTTAATGTTTAAAGTACTTAATAAATCATGTTTCTTCTGTATTAAAGGAGTTAAATAATTTTATAATTTCATTTCTTATGATAAACTACTTTTGTTCATGTACACTATATTTTTAAATTTTAATTATTTGTACAAACAAAAGGTAGATACATACTTATGAATTAAATTAAGGTTATAGTATAAATCATTTAATCATGTGTCTCGAATCTCTATTAAGTAAATACAACTCAATTCAGATGCATTGTTTATTTGTTTATTTACTTAAGCAACAAATTTTCTACGTACTAAACTGAAACACGTTGAAATTTAAATTTTACGCTTCTGATTTAGTCACCGAATAAAAATAAACAGATGTAGTTTATTTAGATACCATATTAAAATATTATTAATATTATACTTGTAGTGCTAATAAAAACTTACCCATAGTAGTTCCCATTATAATTCTTCCAATTATAATGGATTTTAAAGAATTTGCGTAAGCAAGTATTAACCAACTTGCAATTAGTGGTATGTAAGCAACTTGAAGTGCTTTTCTTCTGCCGATTTTATCCGTTAATATTCCAATTAAGAGTAAACCAACAGGGCTCACAAGTATTGGAACACTAGCTGAAATTTAAAATTATAATATAGTTTATTTTAATTCATATAATGACTCTTATTATTTTCAAAACCATTTTAAAAATATATTCAATTATTTTATATAAATATGAAATATTAAATACTATATACCTATATACTATATATTTTGTTTATTGAATGTCAATTTCTTTTTTTGTTTTTATGTAAGTAATATATTTTATTAGATTTATTAAATAATGAATTACTTTAAATATATTCCTTATCTACCGTAAGAATTAAAATCGACAGCCAACAATTGACTTGAGAAAAATGTACTTTCATTGTTTCACTCTTATTGATGGTATTTCTAATATAATCTTATTACACCTATTTAATTTTACTTATATTTTTTTTGTTTTTATTTAAAGTAAAATAAATTAGTGTTATAAACAATTGAATAACTATGTTGCAAAGAATTCGAGCTCAAAGTTGAAATTTAAAAACGTAATTGTTATACGATAAATGTAAACAACTTTTTTTATTATTAGTATAAATATTAAATTTTATAAATTATAAGCGATTTCTTGACTCGATATAGTACTTATTTTTTGTTGTAATTTTATTAATTAATTTTTATCAAAATTATAAAAATAATTATAGTGTTACTATATGTATATAACTGTGAGTATGAAAACCCCACCACGTATTTTAAATAATTATAGATAGCATTTATTTCCAATAATTTTACATGGATTGGAAACTGTGTGTATTTATTTAGCAGACTATGTTATTCTATAATTTTTTTTTTACGTTACAAATAAAATTATTTATTAATATTATACATACCTATCCATGATCCTTCTTCACTGTTTATTTTAATATGACTCGATGGTTCTTTTAGTGTTGATAAAAGAATTGATGAAAATATGAAAGAACAGCCAATAACAAATTGAATGTATGAGATTAAACACGTACATAATAACTAAAATTTAATAAAAATTTAATTAGTTTGAATTTAAACTACTGGAATCAATTTGTTTCTATCATATTTGATTTTATACTTACTAGTTTTAAAAAGCGATTAATTTTATTGCTCATCATTTTGCAAATGTAACTATCGTAATTCGGTCGATAAAAAAAAAAAAAAAAATCTTGTGCAATATAGGACTAAATGACTTTTTTTTTCTAATTAGATGTACCTACGTGTCAAAGCAATACTAATTTATTTATTGCAAATTAATTATATTTATACATTTTGCATATCGTATAATAGCTCTTGAATTGACGCACGCAATAGGTGGTACCTATATATATATATTGATAACGAATGGACGTAATATTAATATTTTAAAAGTTAAAAGTATTTAAGTATGACCAACTTAAGTACGTTTTCAGTCATTAAGTTTATATATTTTTTTTTATCCTTATCTTAAACAAAATTTATATACAAATGATAAAGATAAAATATTAATTTTAATCCATCTAATAGATATAGGTATAGTTTATCTTGAGTAAACTAATAAAAGTATTTTCCTACGGGTAGGGTAACTTAACTAAAGTTCTAACAAAAAGAACCAAAAATAAAATTATTATTAGCTGGTCAATGTTAATTTTTATTAAAATAAACTTTCAACTAATAACTATTCATGATTAAATTAAATTTGATTTAATTATAATAGAAAAATATCATTCATTTTTTTGATGTACATATTTATTTTTTAATCATGCACTATGAAGTGAACTCAGTATTTTTATGATTTAAGATATAGCTATTCAAAATTAGTTTATGAAACAAAAATTAAAAAATAATATATATTTTTAATTATATGAATATTATATGATATTAATAAATATAAAAATTAATTAGATACTCAATACAACTAATCTATCCATTTGCTATGAACGTTCTTCCATTCTCTACTTATTATGTATAAAAAGTGTGAAATTGTATTTTTTTTATCTGCTCATTATTAAAAATCATGTTTATATCAACAGATTTTATTTTACTAGGTACCCACTAAATTTCTGCATTGTTTAATTGCTTTCCTAAACTAATATAGTTAATATTTTGTTTATTTTGAATTTATTCTTTTTAACCATCAAGTTTAATCGTTTCCATGAATGTTGACCGATAAGTGTTTAAACGCATTAAGACCATAAATTGCCAAATTTATTCTCATCTGTCAAGAAAAAATAATATTTCATTTTCTTTAAAACTATTTCACACGGGTAGTCTAAAATAAAAATATTATATCAACTTTTTAACTTTTTGTTGAAATATTCAAATTGATTAGTGACCCAAGGACTTTAAAATGCTGATATGGATGAACTTAACGCACCTATTTGTTCAGTTATAAATATTCTTTCAAAATACATTCATATACTTCATTGTTCAAACATTTAATATAGTAGATAAGTAAAAACAATGGCAACTTTAATCGATAATCATACATAAGGGGAATAAGGATTTAGTTGTCTGATTAAAATACACCTCTTATAATCATAGTTAGAGCGTGGATTTATGTGTATTAAGAACCAACCAAATATGTACTAACATTTTTAAATATACATAAAAAAATGATGTTAATGATAAAAAATTAAGACTCATAAGTCATAATATATGACTTATTATACATGCATACAGTGTGGGATTTGGTTTTTAACATCATGCCAATAAGATAAAATAGATAAATGACATTATATATATCAATATTCATAACTGAAGTATAGTAATAAAGGTAAATAAAAAAGTATAGTATTAAACTAATTGTTTAATTATTTGATAAGATGATAGCTCCCAGTCAACCAACTAATATTTATTTACATTAATTGGTGCCATTTCATGAATTACCTATTTACATTTTTTTCATTGTTTACGTATTACATTATTATGATAGTGTATATTAAATATTATGAAGTACTAGTTTGATTAACTTATCATTGTTAAAATCACGTGTAACACATGCTATGAAATTTATATAAAATCTATAATATAATTGAAGTGCTATTAATTTTATATTTTTCTAATCTAGGTACCTATCTCTCAAAAGCATGGTATACATGCTCATGAAATTTCAGTTTTTTTTTTATTTTTGAATCAGAAGTAAATTGAGCACCAAACACATAGTTCACATTATTCAACTAATTTGATCTTATCGGGAAAATATAATTTGAATAGTTGGTTTGTAGATTTAAATTGCAGGAATATCATATAAATGTATTGAATATTTTCATCTATTAAAATTTAAAGTCAGTTATTTTTGTAAGTAAGTTGATTGCTGTAACATGTTAATCTGAAATAAAAGATTCTTCAATGCTATCGAAAAATTGAGACATACAGCAGTTTCCTTATTCACAGACAGGCAGTTATGAGTGTGTTGAAAGTACATAAGAAAAACTTTGGTATTATTTTCAAACACAACCGAAACAATCAAGATGCAGTTGTAAAAAAGGAACACTCTAACCGGTTTTACGAATACAATGATAACAATTATATTTTTCTAACCTACACTCTGAAGTACATCCTATCCTTATAAGTAGTTGTTAAACGTTGTAACTTTGAACTTTAAACATTACAATTTCTTTATTATTATTTTATGCTAGCATAATTATTATAATGTATTTAAATATAATTATACATAAAAATACATTTTTAAATTATTCTTATTTATATTTTAAATAATCTTAGGTTCAGCATTCGTGTTTCAAATTTTTATACGTGTATAATTCATGCATGAAACTCTTGAAATTGAATTTTTTGAGCTTCTGGTCTCTAAAGTACCTATACAATCTTTACTTAAATATGTATTCACTGAATTTCTAAACATAAGTTTTCCGATTAATTAATAAATTATCTGACCGTACATTATACTTATTTATATATTAATATCAAATGTCTGAAATAAGAATTAGGTTTGAGTGTAATATTCTATTGTAGTGTTTCTTAACAAATATTAAGACTGCTAATTTTTTGTACAGGCACATACTGTATTAAGATAATAGGTAGTACTAAAGTATTATAGGAATCATAATTTTATTACATTTATTTAAAATTAAATGACACTCAATATTATAACTCAATTATAGTAAAATAACATTATACCAAATTATTTAATCTTAGTCTAATATAAACATATTTTCATATAAATATAAACAAAAAAAAGAACGGATGGGCCTCGCTCTGCTGTACAGTTGGGGATGGAGTGCACCTCGTTCATAGGATAGGTCATTACAACGGATTTGTTAAATTTGAATGCAATGATAGATATCATTGTATACGAATAACGATTCTGAACGGAGTTAATATGTATGTCTAAAATGGGTATATAATAATATACTATTTTATATTTAAATTGAAATATAATGCAATAGTATGCAATTTTGTAAAAATTTAAATTACAAAGAGTCATAACATTTTTTTCTTTAAGTCCGGTAGAATTTTTTTTATATATTTTTGAAGATTAGCTTATGGACAACCTAGTGTTAAAATTTTGAACCTTAAGTATAAATAGAAAAATTTTTATGAATTTTCAACTACAAAATAACTTGCAATTCATCGCGATTTCAACATATTTTATACAAATTTGAAATTTATGGGCTTATAAAAAAAATTTGAGTAAAACAATCTACAATATTTTTTAGTTACAATTAGTATTACTTATATTTAATCCTTTAATTCATTTTCAAGAGTTTTTGGACAGCCAAAAAAATGTTATAGATATTTTAAAAAAAAAACTTACAAAAATCGAAAATTTAAATTGTTTATAAATAAGTCAAAATATGTCAAAATACTTTAAAAACTTAACCATGTATAGAGAACACTAATATAAAGATTTGGTGAAAATTTCATGTTTTTGCGGTTTTTCGTTTTTGAGTTAGAGCATTTTAAAAAAATGTAGTTTGTAAAAACGTGATTTTGCGTAAAATTTCCCATTTTTTCGTAATTTTTTTAACGTTTTTTTTTGAATTTTTGCAAAAAGTATTAAAAAAGTTAGATTTTTGACTTGCACAAGTACCATCTACATTCACTTTTCTTTCAGAAAAGTTGCTGTATAAGCAAATCGAAGCATTTTTACTGCAAAAAAAGTTGTCGTCAGACACAAAAAAAAAAAAAAAAACACATCATTGTAAAATCAATAGATTCCATCACTCCGTTCAGAATCTAAAATGAAAAAGATTTAAATATTCATTTCATTATTCGTCGGATATGAAAATATTATTTTTTTATTATCACTGCAATGGGTGGGTGAGGAGCGTTTAAATACAGGAATGCACCGTTCATGGTTTGCATGCGTATTGCGCAATTGAGGTATCGCGCACGGCGCACGTACCAACTACCCATAGACTTTTAATGTTATAAGTCTATGCAGCTACCAATTAGTAACTACTAACTGTTAAGAGCTAACTTAGTAACTTATAAATTATAATGTTGTACTCTGAGTAGCATTGATTTTAGAATATACAAATATACTATACTTAGAATTTACTATATTCTAAAATCAACGGTAGTAGTGTAGTTTGTGATTATAATTAACAATTAATAAACATCATTTTGTACATTTAGTTAATGGTAGGTAAAAAATTTTTGAATAATTATAGAATAGTTTTAGTCAATAATAATAAATAAAAATAATAGTCACTGCATTACAAAAAAAAAAAAAAAATAATACATTCATCGCTCAACTCAGAATCTAAAATACATTAGTTTCTTTTAATATATGAAATGATTATTACTTCGAAATATGAAAAAAAGTCGGACCTAAACAAATAATACTGTAGTGTAAAAACTTAAATAAATACCTGTAATATTATTAAATTGTAAAATTTCTTTATTGATCGATATGACATGCTCAAAATTCTAATGACCAATCAATATAATTTTCTTTTCAAACTTAACGTTAATGCAACTATTACATTTTGAAAAATATGATTTTCAAGAATAATATTTTCTACCCTGTTTGGGTAAGAATTGGTAAGTTTTGAATACCATACCATAATCGCGTATTTTTTCAAAATTTTAGTTTGCCGTTTTAATTACTGATAATCGATAATCAACATGTTATCAGCTAATATCTATATCTATATATGTTTTATAATAAGAGCGGTGCATTCCTGTATTTAAACGCTCCTGGTGGGCGGCGTATGATAGTATAATATTTTATTTATCTAATGTATGCAGTATGTGTGACGCGGCGGGCCACGGCGTTGATTCAGATAAACTATAGCTCAAAGCTTTTTACAAGTAGGTATAGGTAAAAGGGAAACAACAAGTTTTGACTAGTGTCATTCATAATTATTATTATCGCGACCGGGAACCTCGAATTACGACCCGAACCACCCGGCCACCCACGCGTACCGCCGCTATAAGATTAAGAAATATTTGTTGACAGTTATGTCTCCGGAAACGACGTTTATTATAATATAGGCCGAGTGAGCTAGGTATACTACACGTACGTAACGTATACAATACGTTTTATGAATACACCTGGCCTCTGGAGAATAAAATATTATACCGACTTGGACAGTTTCCGCCGCCGATGGGTGTTGTCACTTCGGACGTATACCCCGAAGGTTATGTTTAACATCACCGTAGACGTATATACTCGTATATAAAAATCTATTGAATTATTCATAATATTTATATATACGAACGCGATCACATGTTAGACAGCATATTTGTCACTTTATAATGAACCGAAAAATGGGTTTCGTCAGTGGACTAGACTTGTGATATTAATGGATTTTATCGATTTCCATTTAATTAATAAAATGTGAATATCACATTGTACAGGTACTTACTTTCGATCAGCTGTGTCTTGCACTTATGCGTTTATTATTTGAGTGCACGTGATAAATAATCGGTTTAATGAACTGTATAATATTATATAAAATCTACCTGGGGTATGTCGAGTGTAAGCACGCGTAAAATCTACTCAGTCGCATAGTAGTGGTTTTTATCAGGGACAAAATGGTGGTCACTCTCTCCTTCTCCCTTAAGTTTTTATTTTTAACACAGTACATGTACCTAACTGTAATAATAATTTGATTGAGATTTCTTTTCTTCTAAATCGTGATCCCATTCTCTTGAGTCTTGGTTAAAACTGCCACTGTCACGAATATTCTGTAATGCGTAAATAGGTATAGCTATTATAATATACTTATCTCGTTCGCAGCTATATCTGGCCAAAGTTGTATAGTGATTTAATATTATGTGAGTTTTTATCTATCAAGAATTCTCCGACGGCCAACGATCGTATTGTTTTTTTTTTTCGATTATTTATATATTATTGTGCGTGTAAACGTGCGACTTCGCATCAAACTAGAGCAGTGGTTCCCAACTGGAGGGAATTTGGTACTGCTGGGGGAGGGGAGGGATACAATGATTATAAATTTATAAGAATTTTGTTGTTAAAATTGGTATGCCATTTTAAAATCAGTAAAACTGATAACAATAAATTAATTTTCGGACGATCGCTGTCTTTTAAATCTATAAACTATAATATTATGGGGGCCTAAGATTTTTGAAAATTTACAATAGGCGCATGGAATAAAAAAAGGTAGGGGACCACTGAACTAGACAATAGACTTTCGAACTTAATCGAAAACGACCGCAAGGCTGCAGAGGAAAAGTGCAGAATTGATTCACTTGTCAATTTATTTGCCTGCAGCGCGGACACGTTTTCGTATTATTACTGTATCACCACAGTATTATTATACGTGTATAGTGATTTTACGCGTTCAAATGTCAACTGTCAAGTGCCGTTTGTATGGTTAATCAAAAACGAACGTTTCTTATATACGACGTATATTGTATATATGTATGTAGCTATGAGTGAATTATAATACGAAGGTAAAGATCGTTAATTTTAATTATCCTGAACTCCGTTAGCGTGTTGGGTATATAATATACTGAATATAGTGCAGAAGTCTGGAGCTTTAATATTTCATAACAACCCATTACTGCGAGTATATTAACACGCTGTCGTGTGTGTGCTGCACGTAATGTAAATTAATACGAAATACCTAATCATACACAGCGATTTTGTGTCCGAAGTAGATGTTATTTTCTAAATTTCGCATCGTGTAATTAATGTAATATATTATAACTATACGAGGTCGAGCGCATGAGATTAAAATATAATATTTGCAAAAGTGCAAAAGTATAATATTATGAATCAAGTTAAAGTACGTGTCACATCACAATCAATGTGTAATTATATAGGTGTATATACATAGTTTACCTAAGCGACACAATGATATATTTTTAGTACCTATATTGTAATTTGTAACATTACTGATCAGTTCACCGTCAACTTTAGATGTCATATTTTATAACGTACAGTCACGTTAAGCAAATATTAATAAATTACTTCGTGAGGATTTATAATATATGTAACAAAATATAGGATAACGCGTCACATGTTGCAGGAGGAAAACAATATTATATTTCTTGGTCCACTGGGCACTGAGATTTTAACACAGTTTTTATTCTAATGACCTATGGCAATACTTTTATAGCTTTAGGTATTGCTATATATATATATATAATATATTAGTATATTACGATTACGTTTTCAGAATACAATATATAAATAATAAATTGGAATAAATAAAAGAAGCCGTTCAATAATAATTATTTTATTCCGTACGAATTTTATTCATATATGTTGTGTAGCGCGTACAACTGCAATATTCAATACGTATAACGTATTCTACATTTCTACGTAGTGATGTTATAACTGTAAAACAAAAACGCTTTACGTCCAACAGTAAAGAAAATTGAATTCGGCCAGCTGTCAGCATGAAAATTTATGCGTATTCATAAATCATAAGCTATTCCAGATTACTTATTTATTATTTTTATTTCGTAGTATGTGCAAGTACAACATTTGAATAGTAAATCTGGACATCTGGTATAAATATGTGTTTATTATAAATGTGTAGGTATTATAATATAATGGTATTTTTGGGTATTATATCATGTCATATATTTTACTCTAACAGTGTTGTTAAATATTTTATATTATTATTAAAACGATCTTCATTATTTGCAACTACGTTTAATTTTTTATTTCTTTTATACGTTTTAAATACCTAATTATATTTTACACATTAATCGGCTGGTTCTTGTCTTCGTTCATGATTGATTATAGGTTCACAATCACAGCTTAAAAGTATTATTGTAAATATTACTTAAGTAAAAACGAATAAGAAATTATACTCGTGGTAACAATATTTAATGCGAAAAAACTTTATATGTATTTATAGTTACGTGGTACAATCGCACACTATAGGTATGAAATCACCTATTTTTATGCATTAATTACTGCTTAGATTATTTAAATGACACGATACCCGTATCACGCACGGACAGCAGACGTAATGTTTATATTGGGTATATATTATATATTATGTATTTTACGTAGTACAGCTGCAATACTTTCCCGATGCGCAGTGGTCGAAATGGCTCAAGATAAGTGGAGGGATGCTTTACAATTCAGATTTCCTGATATCATCATAACATTCTTCATACCTTGTATAGTATTTTTTTTTTATAGTTCACATTTTGTTTATGCATCAGAATACTACAATCTTTTTCTATCATAGATAATTTTTGAAACTAAACAAATAAATAACATATTTTCAAATTTAGTAGCAAAAAACTGACAACTACAAAAACTAGACAAAATATGTAGAGGAATGAAAAATGTAAATACAAAAAAGTAGAGGGATGTCATCCCTCCGTATCCCCCTCCACTTCGACCACTGCCGATGCGACTATATAAAGAACGGCCGATGCCTAATTCATGGCGTAGTATTTTTCTTACTTACATATTTTAATTTGTATCTATAGAGAAAATCTCAAGTTCACCGCCTATGTAATATGCACAATTTTAGATTCAACGAGTCATAATAAACATTGGCACTGAAACTAAGAAATTTTATATTTTAGATACTATACATGCAGGGCCGTCCCTAAAATTTGCGGTGCCCGGGGACTTTAGTGAGGCCCCCTTTGATGCTACAAATAAAACTATCATTATATTATTACAAATATAAATTCAATATTACGAAATATTGTGTAAAGTGTACCCTTGTTAGTTGTTATACCTTTGGTTATACATTTAATAATTCACGATGAATTGATTTTTCTTAGTAGCGTCGCTACTTTTGACTTAACGTGTTCTAACTTAAAATGTGAAATGAATGTTGTACAAAAAATATGATTGAAGACATCAACTTTGAAAAAAATAAAGAATATTTAATTAAAGCAGTATTTCCTAATTTGTGTAAAATTATTAAAGTAGAAATTACATTACCTGTAAGCTTAACTACAGAAAATGTGTAGTTAATACTAAGTTTCATTGTAATTTGGTAACTATGTAATACACTATTCAGCGAATGTGTTGATAATATCTATATGTATCCCATTGTCTGGGCATGTATTTTTGTACAGAATGTAATGTTTCTAAACAAATAAGTAATTAAATTATTGTGACTACAAAGTCATCGTATAACATTATGCTCGTTAATGTATTATACCTATATAAAATTAAAATATGCAAAAATGTTTATTTTTAAAAATCCACGAGCCACAACTGCGTGGGACCTCGATGAAAATCCTAAAGTGCGGGGCCAGGGGCGTGTGTCCCGCTCGTCCCGGTCTTAGGACGGTCCTGACTATGTATATACGTGTAGTTGGTAATGTATTTTATTTTTATAAAATATAATATAGTAGCTTACAAAGTATTATTTATCCATTATCATAATTAAAATGTTTAGTAAGTATAAAAACCATTATTGTTGAAGCCGTAGGTAATTAATAAATAATAATAATAATAAAGTCATTGTAACTGATTTATAAGATACAATAGTCAATAATTAGCCATATATAACTCTCATCGGTCATCATATATCATTTTTACAAAAATAATTTTAGTTATAGTTCATATATTGTATTCACAATAGGTCCGTAATATACGTACACCATTGTTAATAAAAGTATAATCGGATCTACAAAAATAATTCGATTCTAATGAAATTAATATGGTGACCGCGGAATGTGTGGAGGTGCAGGGTCATCTACGGATTTATATGAAATAATGTTCTAACATAACCAATATATTAATATTGTCTAGTACTATAGTAAAAGTAAAAAAAACTCGACTAAAGCTAGGCTTGTATGTTATTATTTTATTAGAGTTCGGATTTTGTAGGCATTTGCTTTTTTTTCTATTGATCTAAAACTCTAAAACGAAGCTATGTACATTTTATTTATACTACCTACGTAGAGTAAAATAATAACAATTTTATATTGCTTTTTAAGTTATTTTTTTCTAAAACTGCTTTTTTGGTCTTTCTTTTACAAAATGTATAAATAATGGAAAATAAGCGCATATTTTAATATTTGAAAGGTCGATATTTAATTTTCATAATGTGTTCCATTATTTGGTCGTAGCTCAATCGGTTTAATCTCGTTATGTTTGATTTATTGAGTTAAATAAAACTTATTGAAAGTTAGTTTTACATTATTTTTTAGTCCAATATATAACATCCACCAACTGCCAACTCATAAGCTGCTGACTGTTGAAAAAAAATATTTAAATATTTTCCTGTTTTTTGTTTAGGAATTTAGGAATTTTAAAATAATACTTTTACTTTTTTCTTCTGCTATGAGTTTCTATATGTTCCACATGTTGGATATCATATTGGCAATATGTTGAATGTTGCTCCTGTCAAGTGATGTCCGTAATAAATCAATTATTTATGTTTTACTGTACCAATCACGGAGATATTAATTTTACTTCTTTTATATAATTGTCATATTAAACGCTATGCGTAGGTATATTATAGTATAACAAAATGAAAACAAAAATAATAAGATTGTTTAAAATATTTTTGTGATATTTTTTTAAATAATTTAGGCGACATTTCAAGATTTTTGGTAATTATACTTGTTTTTTTCCAAGTTTTGTGTGCTGTTTTGCATTGGTTTGGGTGCTTTTTACAGACATATATTAATTCCCAATTATTGGATTATTTAATTGCATTGCAAACTGACATAATAGTATAAACTCCTCAGCCGCACGAATTGCATTGTTATACATCGTACGCGTTGTACGCGTTATACTTGCGTACAATTTTTATAATGATAATAATTATTTGAATTTGTTTTGTTTAGTTAGGTAGTTTGTTTTTTTTTGTTTGCTCACTGTAAATGCCTGTATTACTGTATTAGTAGTTAAGTTTATTCCATGTATAATTAATTTCATTATACAATTTGCCTTCGGGGCGTTAGGTATGATATGTATTGTCACATATTGAAATCAATGATTTGCGCCACGTACGTATTGGAAAGAACCATGTCACAACGGTGTTCCGACTCGGGGCTTGGAACTCGGGTGGAAAGAGCGCGATGGAGGCTCGCGTACTCCAATAACAGACGGACGGACGGACGGCCGGGGCGGCGGATCGCAAGCACCTGCCTCGTCGGTAGATGTCGTCCACAGTCGGTGCGATGGTGCGTGTAGGTGCGCGGGGGTGGAGGTAGCTGCCCGTTCGTTATCGACACTCGACGAGATCGCCGTCGCCGCTGCCGCCGCCACCCAAGGCTCGTAGATAATATCTATATAGATAATAAGATAATAATCTACCACCGCCGCCGTCCTAGCCGTCGATCGTGTTAACGCATACGCGCGACCGTCGTCTGCTCACGTACTTCTACACGTCGTTCAATTTTTAGCGTTCGACTATTATTGTCGCCATTAAATCACGTTCATCAACACTTTTAGATTTTATTCCGCGTCACGATCAATCTCTATTATACGCGGTCCGAAGAAACTTGCGGGCGCGACGACTACGCGTTTTTTTTTTTTTTCGTTTCCTTCCCCGGACGACGCGAGATAACAGTACAACAGCTGCACGCGCGTAAGCCACGCACCGACCGTCGTCGTGTTGTACACCTTGCAAACGCCCGTTTATCACCACCATTCGGTTTCCTGCTCATCGCATCGTTCACCGTTCCACTCGTCGACACTACCTTTGCTCCGGCACTCCCCTCCACACCCATCGGAGTAACCCGGCTCAGCCCGTCCCAGTCCCGTTTCGGTCCGACGTCACCAAATGCGCCATTCGTCGTCTTAGCCATCATGTACTTACGCGGATCCGTAAAAGTCGCTCGTCTGACCACCAGATTGCCAACCGTCGTCCACAGTCGAAACTTCAGCGGCGACACCGACCGTACCAAGGTGAGTTCGACGGTGACCGGGGCGCGATGCCATGTCTTGCGGTAGCAGCGCCCGACTTCTTGTGTTACAAGTTAGGTACGTTTTGACGTGTACTACCACAACAGTCTGTTTGACCGACTGTCTTGTATGTCGGTGAACTACCAACTACCTACACTTATTCATGGACCTCTACATATCCATAGAGGACCAAGTCATGTCTCTCGTTCTCATTCAACCATTACCTTTTAAATGCAGAACCGTTTGAATTTGTCAATGCTATACTTGTAATAACACTCACTTGATTATAATCATTTTTTGAGATTGGTTAGGTTTAAATTGAAACATTCTTAGTAGTTTTAATAGAATCCATAGGTAAAAAATAATCAATCCAATTGTATACATAAATTATTTTGTACTGTGTACTAAATAATATGATATTTAGTTGAGATCAGATTAGTTGATTTCATTCTTATTGTGAGTACCTATCTTCATATTGCGATATTGGTAAATTTGTAACTTTGAATGAGTCAATAATTTAACTACTCATATTCTCTATACATCGTAATTATACATAAATATATCAAAGCTATTATAACATTTTGACAACTTCTATATTAGTGTTAGGTATATCTTAAGTTTAATTTACTCGTCAATTTATTGAAAGATTATTTTGTTTTTTTTAAAATTCAGTAAGAATATATCTATTAGCTCTAAAGAATTATTAGTAAAAGCATTGTTCAGTTTATGGATCATATTTAATTTACATTAAATAGATATTATTTAATTCCAGTTGTATTAGGTTTATGTCAATATTTATTTACTAATTATTTAATTTTGTAGAGAGGTCTTGTTGTTGGGGCATATATTGACCAATCTGGAGATAACGTAAAACTTACACCAGCTGCTGATCAAATAAACCAAGAAACTGATGGTGCAATCACTAAAGCATTAAAAATGTGAGTAAAAAGTTATTTTTAGTAGTCTTAAGAATGGTGAAAGTTTTTTTTTATTTTGCATTTTATTTTTCTAAGCTTGGTTTTTATTTTATTTTTAATTAAGTACTCTTTTTTCTATGGTATTAGACAGTTATATCTATATATGAATATATTTTCTTGTTCATACTTCATTCTCTTAACATAACTATATTTTTATGTATTCTTCTTTATCTACTTTAATACATAAATATTTATTATCTTTAAAATAATGTTTTAGAATCTATTCTAAGCAAATTAGTTATTATTATTATGAGTTATTGATATAAGAAATTATTTTTATCATAATATATTCATTTTTTAATACATATTATACCAAAAAAGTATACTTTATAAGTATCTTCCATAAGCCAATAATATTATTAGTACTGAATTATAGTACAGATAAAATTTAATCTATTTCAAGATTAAACTATCATTGTAAACCAATTTATATTTTGTATTTTTTACATCAATTAAATTTAATATTTGATAATTCAACTAAAGCCTTGAAAACTTGGAATTCATTGATAGGTAAAGCGTTTTTTTATTTTAATTACATTTTTATTTATACTTTCAATATTTTTATTACTTATCATGATAATATCATCCATCTATTGAATTATTGTTAATTTATTATTGAATGTTTAATATTTTTACCATCTAAGCTCTGATTAAAATATTATTTAAAATTAGCTTACATTACAAAAATATATCATAATTTATAGTGAGTAAGTACATCTTTTGTATTTATTAGCTATGCATCAAACTGTATCCATTTATTTATCGAACAAGATTATCGTTTTATCTAATTATTGTTATATTTGTTAAACTAAAGTTATTTTAAAATAATACTTTACGAACTGAAACTATAAGAAATAATTATGTACCTATTCTTATGTCTTAAATATTAGACATATTTATATAGACAATAAATGTTAATTATATACCATGCATACATACAAAAAAAACTAGTTCTCCTTAAACTATATTTATTTAAATTGAAATATATTAGTTTGTTTTCTTTTATATTTTTTATTAAACCTCAAACACTTAAACAATTTTCATTTTGTATTTGCTTTTTAATGATTTATTTTTTCTTTTCTACTTATTTAATTTTTAAGCTCTAAGTTCGGTTATAAGTTATCTTCAGATTATTGTAAAATATCAATTTATTTGGTACTAATTAATTTTTCTTATCTATGTATTTTAATTTAAAGGCTTCGTTTAATATTAATACGCATTAATTTTCTTTTATTAAAATGTATACATAAAGAACTTCTTTTAAGATTTTGAATTTATGCCTGTATGATGTAGGTAATAAAATAATATATACTAAAACAAATTATTTCTTATTGTTTCAGTTCCCGACCTACTAAAATGTATTAAAATAAAAATAAAAACCATGTCCGAGATAACAGAAGAAGAGAATCCTGGATCACGTCCAGTTAAACGCCAACATCTGGATTCAAATGAGTCTTCATTATCAAACACTACTTCATCTGATTATTCTTGTCCTGTTTGCTACGAAGTAATCCATGAAGCATACATTACAAAATGCGGACATTCGTTTTGTTACAGTTGTGTAACCAGAGCTCTAGAAGCAAAATCAGCTTGCCCAAAATGTGGTAACATGTTGTCTGGAGGTATTCGTGATGTATTTCCAAATTTAGCTCTTGACAAGTTGGTCAGCAAGTACAAACTATTAAATCCTGGTCGGAAGTTGGAAACGTCGGGTAAATTAGGTATAGTTTCTGGGCTACGTGGATTTGTCACTGCTGAATCAAAGAAATTAAGTTTGTCTGATGTGGATGCCATGTTGGAACTTTTAACTCGTCGTAAACGTAAACTTGAAGCAGAGTCAGCTTTGGCTCAAAATCGATTACTCTATGAGTTTCTTGAAAGACTGTTATGTGATAAAGAATCACAAATGCGCCGAATAGGAAGACAAGTAGAACTGGTTAAAAAAGATGTGGCTTTTGTTAAAAAAATGTTAAAAGAATGGGAAGCTAAGAAACCTGCAGCTACAGATAGCGATCATAGTTGTCCTATTGATAAATGTGATAATACCACATCAATCTTAAGTAGCTCCACTAATTGTATCCCTGGCAATATTCAACGCCGGCGAATGTGTACTCATTTTGATGATTTTGTTGATTGTTATTTTTCATTAAGAGCAAAAGAACTAGTATTCGGTCATAAACATGCACCTGAAGAAGATGGAAATGTCAGAGAAAAGGATCACGAAAAAGGATTAGATGAGTTCCGTGAAAACTTGGTTAAGTTTTCAAGGTTTAATGCTCTTCGACCTGTAGCTACGTTAAATTACGGTACGGATATATTCAATAATTCAACAATAGTTTCAAGTATTGAATTTGATAAAGATGATGAATATTTCGCCATAGCTGGTGTAACAAAACGTATTAAGGTTTTTGAATATGATAGTGTGCTACGAGATAGCGTCGATATTCATTATCCCTGTGTAGAAATGATATCAGGTTCAAAGATATCGTGTGTAAGTTGGAATTCCTACAGAAAAAATACTGTTGCTAGCAGTGACTATGAAGGAGCAGTTTGTGTATGGGATGCAGGTACCGGACAACGTACTAGAATATTTCGAGAACATGAAAAACGTTGCTGGAGTGTTGATTTTAATAAAGCTGATGCTGGATTAATGGCTTCTGGATCAGACGACGCTCGTGTTAAGCTTTGGACTCTAAATCAGGAAAGGTCTGTTGCTTGTTTGGAAGCAAAAGCCAATGTATGTTGTGTGAAGTTTAATCCAGTTGGTGCATCTTATTTAGCATTTGGTTCTGCTGATCACTGTGTTCATTATTATGATTTGCGACATGCTAAACGTGCTCTCGCAATATTTAAAGGTCATAAAAAAGCTGTGTCGTATGTCAAGTTTTTAAACGGAAAGGAAATGGTATCTGCATCGACTGATAGTCAATTAAAACTTTGGAATGTGGATGAAGCACATGAAGGTTGTGTACGTTCTTTTGTGGGTCACGTTAATGAAAAGAACTTTGTTGGTTTAGCAACCGATGGTGACTACATAGCTTGTGGTTCTGAAAATAATTCTCTTTATATTTACTACAAAGGGCTACAAAGAAAATTGTTTACATTTAAATTTGAACCGAGTACAGCAATATTGAGTGCAGCTGAAGAAGAAAAAGATAGACGCAGAGATGATGATGTTAATGAATTTGTTTCAGCAGTTTGCTGGCGGCAAACATCCAATATACTAATGGCTGCTAATAGTCAAGGAATCATTAAAGTTCTTGAACTTAAGTAATTTCTTGTTTCATTTCTCTATTACACTTAAAATGTATATGTTTAAACTAGTTAATTTTATTGGTTATTTGTATACATATGAATTTGTGTACATTTTAATGTTAATATTTTCTCCCTGTATCATGGAATATGTGTTAAAATAGTGTGATATTTTGTGTTTATATACTTTACTGACAAAGTATATGTTTTAATATTATTGCATTATATGGATTTGATTGTAGTAAAACCAATATTCAGATTTGAGTTTGTATTTGCTCTCATTACCAGTGTCCAATGTCCTATATAGTATTTATAATAAATAAAATGTATATTTTTATTATTATTACTTTAATTTTTACTATTAGCCGATGATTGTAATTGTGTTGAAAATGTTTTATATAGATGAATAGTTTAAAATAAATGAAATTTTACTATAAATATATATTACATAACTTTGTTGATTATTTTCTTGTTCCTTAACTGTTCAAAAAGTTGACTTTAGTTAATGGCCAATAACAATCACTGTGATAAATTTTTTGTAGAGGCAAAGGTTTTTTGAAAAAAGGAAAAGCTCGGTTATTTTATAATGCAAGTCCTAAGTATGGAACGATTGCGCTAGTTGGAATTGGCAAAGAAGAATTAGACAACAAAGACTACAAAGATGGCATTGATCCCAAAAAAGAAAATGTCCGTAGAGCAGTAGCAAGTAATTCAATGACTAATCATGTAAATTAAGTACAATTTTGTGTTTAATATATCAATTGTATTTCAGATGGTTGCAGCAACCTTTCAGATTGTGGCATTCAGGACATAATTGTGTCTGCTATGGGTGATTCTGAAAGCGCCGCTGAGGGTTCTACATTGGCCACTTGGAAATTTCAAGAGTATAAGAAAAAACAAGAACCAATCCCTAAAATATCATTATTTGAAGAAACAGAAAGGTTTGTTGAACTAATCATCTGTGGTAATTTAGAGAATCATTTTATTTGCTCAATTTACTATATTCTATTTATAATAAGAACAGTTTTGTGTAGTTGATCACCGAGTTACAATTTGTACCATAGCCAGTAGTGTATTGGAGGGTATACTGGGTTATACGGCGTATACCCATAACATATTTGTCAATCACAACTTATACCTTTTGAAAAATAGACGATACGTAGGTATACACCTGTATATGAGTATATGACTCAACTTATGCAATATTGATAAATCATAATTGATAATCCATTTTTTGGTTGATGCGTATACTTGTAATATAATTTGTAATTTATTCTAAACATATAACTTAATAAATTATAATTATAAGAAATCAAATTATCAACAAGCTAGAATTAGCTTTTTTGTTTGTTTAAAACCTAGAATTTGAATAATAGTTAAAGTCTTATTTACATACTAACTCAAAGACTGTGCCTAAAAGTGAAAAAGTGAAGATTGAAATTGATTTTTCGGAATAAGTATGGTTATGCAATTGGTAGTCATTCCATATTTCGACTGTAGCGAGAAAAATTTTTTTTGAATGAAAGTTATAGTTCAATAGTGCTTATACCCAAAAATATATTCACCAATACACCACTGACCAGAGCTCATGACTTATGTCTATCTATGCTGAAGTTGTTGGCCATTACATTAATTTCTTATTGTGAATAGAATAAATATAATAAATGTACATATCATTTATGTTCAATGTAATTATAATAATTTAAGTCTGTTGTTTTACATAGTGATGCGTGGTGTAGTGGCATAATCAAATCAAATGCTCAAAATTGGTCAAGGAAACTTACTGAATCTGCTGCTAATCATATGACTCCAACTATATTTTCCAGAGTAATATTATTATTATATTATTATTTTCTTTAATTTGTACATTTAAAGTGTACATGTATAATTCATACACTTGGCTGTGATGTATACGAATATTATAGATTAGTATCTTTGTATAATGTACCAATAGTTGATCTGATTCTGTAAAATTGTTTCTACTAAAGTATAAAAATAAATAAATTCCAATTACTGTGGGAACGAAATTTAGTAATATTTTTAAAAATGATAAGTAGTACTGTTGATATTAAAATTAACTTAATATTTGAAAAATAACAAAAATTATAACCCTTAAATATAGCAACAATGAATAGATTATTAGTATAGCTAGTATTTAAATATTTTCTATACAAATGCTTAAAAGGTAAAACATAATTTTGTTATTAATAATATTGGGTTTGTTGGAATAAAAAAAAAAAATCATTTGTAATCAAAAGTTACGATTAATATTGATTACAGATCAAACTGATAACACGAGAAAAACTTCTTATCATAGACTTTGGTGTTGATAATCAATAGGCGATAATATTGCATAGAAATTAAATGAAAATCTATTTTCTATTGATTTTTCCGGAACCTCACGAATCAAGATCTTTACGACTACTGCTCCAGGCCGGGATCCGTGTAACCGTTTGACCTTAGTCTTATTCCGTCCGGGTAAACATCGGTGGTAAATGAATTTCGTAATCATGCACGCCGTGTTCAATCCGACTTTTAAACGTCCCATACACAATACAATAATTAATTACACGACAGATTGTTCAACGGTTGTACATATTCGTCATACCAACTTGCAGTACGCGATATTCTACACGCATCAATACGACTTATGGTACCACAAGTTGTTCTACTCATTGTACATTGGTGGGAGCATATGATAATGAAACCGATCAAATCTATTGTACGGAGGTCTATACATGTTCTGATTTGTCATACGATGGATTCTATGTAAGTTCAAACTTCATCTTGTCGTACTATATGTTGTATAACAATGCACGTTACGAAAATCGTTTGTGAGATCCTATCAAACAAAGTTGTACAATCTGTTGTACAATTAATTGTATCGTGTATGGGCCGCTTAACCCGTCAGAGACTATTTATTCAGACTTCAGACTACAACAATATTTTTTTGGAAAACGACAACAGTGTCATGGTCAGCTGCCTTACATCATCCTATTATAAAGTATTTTAGTATTAAACTTTTTCATTACCTGGTCCGGAGCACTGGCTATCACTTCCAATGCTTCAATATTATCAAATATTTCATCATTCTTTAATACTGATTAATTGCTATACTTTATCTTATCTATAGCTATATATTTGATATGTGTATAAAAATTGTCACTATTGTATCAATCTATAGATTTTGTGAAATACTATCTTATGCAGTTATACTCTTTATCGTAATGTTATTGATTCGTTGTTTAATAATCTAATTGTTGTTCAACTAAAATACAAAACCAATATACATACATACACATTATATATATATTGCCATTATGATTAAAAACCTTTATTGTATATATTAATATTGATAGTTGATGTATACATGCATATTTAGATATCTCAGTTACAAGTGACCAATAAAACTAATCAACCATATTTTTTTAACTTAATATTGTTTAATTGGAATGAAATTCTGTCAAATAGGAAGTACAAGAAGTACTTGAAAAGAAAGGAGTCAATGTGCTGATCCGGGATAAAAGTTGGGCTGAAAAACAAAAAATGGGTGGTCTGCTGAATGTTGCTAAAGGTAGTATGGAGTCCTTGGCATTTTTGGAAATCACCTATTCGGGTGGAAACAAAAATGATAAGCCTGTAGTCTTGGTCGGTAAGTTAACATGAATTCTTATCAAGTTGTATTATGTGAACAGTAAAAAGTATACCTTTACTATGTTCAACAGGCAAAGGAGTGACATTTGACAGTGGAGGTATATCAATCAAGCCTTCAGCATCTATGGGTGAAATGCGAGCTGACATGATGGGTGCTGCTAATGTTGTTGCTGCAATATCAGCGGTAGCAGATTTGAAACTTCCAATCAACATTGTTGGTGAGTAGAAACTTGCTCAACAGCATATTATTATAACAGTTAGTTGTATTTTAATTCATTTAAAGAATGCACATTTCTGTATAAGACATAAATGGTGAACTAAATCTTCCATGTTTCGTAGGATTGACTCCATTATGCGAAAACATGCCAAGTAGTAGTGCACTGAAGCCAGGGGATGTTATCGTTGCAATGAACGGTAAATCTATTCAAGTAGATAACACTGATGCCGAAGGCAGGCTAATACTTGCTGATGCTTTGTGTTATGCGGCTACGTTTAACCCACAAATAACTTTGGATCTTGCCACTCTAACTGGTAATTCTATTAATATTAATTTGTCTTAATATAAGATTCTTGTTGTATAATGTATTAAAATGTGTGTTTTACTGAGATAAAATTAATCACATTAAATTCTCATCATGGTGTTGTTTTAGGTGCGATGGTAGTAGCCTTAGGTGAAGTTGCATCTGGAGTGTTCAGTACCTCGGACACTTTGTGGGACGATCTAGAGAAGGCTGGTCATTACACAGGTGATAGAATGTGGAGATTCCCGCTTTGGAATTGTTATTCTTCATTATTGCAAGGTATTCTTATCAATTCAATTTAATCAAATATTGTTAGCCTTAGTTATTACATCTTAATTCATATAAGTTAACTGTATAATATGTGTGGTTTTTTTTTTTAACAGGTTATTCTGGTTTTGATTTAGATAACATAGGAAAAGGCACAGGAGGCGGTGCTTGTAAGGCTGCAGCATTTTTGAAGGTCTGCTAATTTAATTTTAATAAAGTATATATGTTACTGTGAATGTCCGCAATTGGTGAATGATGACAGTCACCTAGTAAATGTCAACATACATCTAATAAATTGATGAATGTTTAAAAATTAAAATAATACAGATATTTACTAGTGGATGTTGATATTTACGTTAGGATTTTGGTCAATATTGACATAAAAAACAAGATTTTGGTTAATGTTGACATAGGTACGTTTTTGTACATATCGTATTTTATTATTAAAGTACTATAGTTGAATATATCTTATATTATAAAGTAGAAACAACATATTATGTTTAATTAAATCAAAAAAATTATTATTATTATTAAAGAGTACTAAATAGAATAAAAGAAAAGAAAATACTATGGCATACCATAAAAGTTAGAAGAGCTAAAATGATAGGACATCTGTTACACCATGAGTGTCTATCGAAAACCGTCATAGAAAGCAACATCAAAGGCCATATAAGAGGAAGACAAGGATGGAGTACTGTACATGAAGCAAATCATAATTGACATGGGGAAGAATAGTTATAATATTTACGTTTCATTGCTTATAAACGTAATACACTTGTTAATATTAACCCACCCACATTAATATCTTTATTTTCTCAGTTCAGGCTTCTCTAATTCTCTATTTACAAGATTCTCTTGTAAATAGACGTAGGTATAATATATACTATATATATTTGTTTTTTTTATCTAAATTAGTGAATGGTTTGATATCTTGTCCTGAATTATTACAATTACTTAATTTTCATATTCTGCAATATCAATCATGATACTGTCCCACGTTTGATATTCATTTTCATTACACATACTATGGTTTTAATAATGCACTTGACCGTATAGCCAGAGAATGTAATAAGTTAGTAAATTTTGATTTGTTTAATATGAAAAATGTATATCCATCTAACCCATGTTTTTCAGCCCCTTAATATAATTAAAATGTATATCTATAATCATCTAAGTCCACTTTATATATTATATTGCGTTTATTCTACCTTAATTTAATTTATGAATGGTTGTTTGCAAATAATGTAATATTGTTTTATGTATTAACGATTTATATTGTATCAATGTTATGTTAAGAGATATTACTTACTGTACTTGAGTCCCCATGGGCGTTTATACTAATAAATATAAATATAAAATAAATAAGGAACTAAAAGAATTGAGTAACGATAGGGACGCATGGAGAATTGCAGCAAACCAATCTAAGGATTAAAGACTGAAAGAAGATTATTATTATTACTAAATAATATACTATATTATAATTGTATTATCACAAAATTATCAATTTGTAATACCTTATACAGCATAGGTACTAGATAGTATAAGATACTGTTTTATAATTGTGACCCTTCCGTTATTCCTAAATTAGATTAGCATTCACCAACTGCGGTCATTCACAGTAACATATACATTTTATATGAATGGAAACTGTAATAATTAATATTATTCTACTACAGGAATTTGCACCTCCTGGTGATTGGGCTCACATGGATATAGCTGGAGTTATGAAACCAGGTGGCGAAAGCGGTTCATATATTTCAAGTGGTATGTCTGGTAAACCGACCAGAGCATTAGTACAGTTAATTTCAAATCTTTCAAAAAAAACCTAACTTACATGTCTCAACTGCTAAAGCTTGATTAGTTATTTTAAAGTATCAAATATGAATAATATTTTGAATTGTTAACATTAAAACAAAATATTTTCATAATATTTGTTTGTTTTTAATTTAATTATCAATACTTACCTGTAAATGTTTACTTTTAGATGTTACCAAACAAATTGTTGTTAGATTATAAAGTGTAAAGTACAAAGTCATGTTTAGAATTAACGACAGGGCAACGGTTTTTAACTAATATTAATATGCTAATCTATTATCACACCCAAATCAAATCACTTAATCACTTTCAATCATTTCACTCAATCAAAAATGTTGGCAGTTTAAATAATAAATTGTTATACTTAAAATTTTAAGTCCTCTATGCATTGCATGATATTTTTATATTCACTGAAACCTGGATCATAGATAATGGTATGTCATCCAAATTAAATTTTCATAGTTATGACTAGGGCTAGGGACTTATGCTTCAGAAAACATTTAAAATATCCATGCATTTATGCCCTTAAAAATGCTAAAATATGCTCTTACAATATTTTCTTTTATTAAAAACAAAAAATTACAAATATATTTATTATTAATTAATTTCTTAGTTTTTCTTCAAGCTTTAGAAAAACAGAAAATAAAACCAAAATTTCAACTATAAATGCATAATATTGTATTTATGATTTAATAATTCTTAAAATCTAATCCAAATGGTCAATTTTTATAAGTATTATATTATTTTAATCTTTTGATTTAGAAAATGTATATTAAATATTGTCTAATACATGTAAATGATGTGAAATATGTACTTAAAATATTAATCTAACAAAATATACACTTGTAGGGGGAAAAAATAGCTAAACATGCAAAGTATGAAAATTAAAAATGATTGCTTTTAAGCCTTATCGACTATTACTATAAAAAAAAAAACCTTAAGAGCTTAGTAAAGGTTTGAACGATTGTTGAAAAATAATAATTTTATTACCGAATAACGACTATATTACTGTTTAACGTAGCTATAAGTAATATTGCATAAAATGAACTTGGTAATAATGTTACAATCAAAAAAAAAAAAAAAATCAGTTTTGCAATGTCACTAAATAATTAATGTTTTTTTCAACGACCGTGTGTTAGCCGGAAAAATTGTACGATAGGCAACCAAACATTCATCTCAGCTATAACGGTACATCATATTATTATTATTACTGTTGTATTGTGCGTGCGATAACATAGGCGCAATAATTTCAGTTTTTCACTTGGAGGAGCTGAACACGGAGAAACAATGAATAATAGGAAACAACTGATTCGATCATGGCTCATTCTATATTATAATATTTAATTATTGTGAAAATTACATTTTTAATTTTTATCAAATGATGTAGGCAGGTACCTATTTGAAACACAAAAGTCTACAATTGGATATAACATATAAATAATATTCTCTAGGTTACTAATGACCATGGTTGTCGTGTTTTTTTTTTCTTCTAAACTGATTACTTTTGCTAATTTCCTTTTAAAATGCTCTGTTTTCATTTACTCGTTTTGAACGTGTTTAAAAGTTTTTCAAACGAGTACTTCACAATTTTTATCAAATCCAAAATGATAAACAAATGGTGTATATTGTATGGCGTAGTGGCCTCTACGAGATTATAAAATAAGACCACACTTGCATAGGTACTGTATGTGCGTTATATAAGTTGCTGTACAGTTAAATGATTAAATTTATAAGTTGATAATAATTGATATATATATATATATATATATATATATATATATGTATATGTATGTATAGAAAATAGGTATATTATATATATATTATTATTTGGACAGACCACTTATAGCTCTAAAAAGCACTAAATATGCAACCATTTATGCACTTAAAACCCTATAACAGGCACTTAACATTGTTTTTTTTTTTTTTACTATTTAATTTAAAAGTATTAATAAAATAAATAGGCTTTAATACAAGTCAAAAGAACTGTCTAATTCATCTATTGATACCTAAAATAAATTACAAGAAATCACTATTATTGCCTTATCGACGATCGATCCCCAAGTGCCTCTAGGAAATACATGATGTGCCAACGGACGGTCAAAAACAATATTACACGACAAAAATTACACTCAAGTAAATTTTTATACAAACATTTTGACTGTATTGTTTGAATAAAAGATCGAGTTTTAATTAATTAAATGTGTCACGAAAAGTACGAAATAGCGTGTAAAAGTATTAAATATGCCGTTACAAAAAAAAAAAAAACTCAAAGTATGCATTTATATGTAAAATATAAACATTTCAAAACTAGCTTAGTGAAAGCCTCAAACGTATTTATTTTGTGCTCTACTATTTTTTGTGTAAAACAAATACACAAATGCTACAAGTCCTCTTATCCTAATCACAATGGTTAGTGGTAATATAAGTGTTAAAGTGTATTAAGGTGGGTTTATGCGTTCAGTTTTACTCACGAAAATCTGATTTGCGTAAATATTTTACCATATAAACGGGTATTTGAACAAAAATTTGATTTGCATAAGTGCCTTGCGTGAATTCCAGGACTGCCTGAAAAAGAAAATGTGTTTGTCATTTGAACATCATGTAAACGATTATTTGAGGTTTTTCTAAGTACTTTGACCATAATAAATAGCGCTGCTGTTATTTTATCATTTAATCTTTATCAATATTTTATTCATTTTATCAATAATTATAATTTGTGTGGATTTTCAAAATTTATTCATTTATTTTTTTCACGTCATTATGTTTTTCAATAAAGAATTCATTGCAGATTTCATTGAATTTTATACATCTATAAATACACCAACTCTTTTCCGTTCATAGATATTTTCACGGAATTAATTATTCAAAATTAAAAAAAAAAAGCTTAATTTAAATTAGAAACATAATTAAATGGCCAATATTTCTTGATGAATTAAACTAATCGAAAGGCTGATAGATTACAACACTAAATAACTAAACCGCGAAAACAATATAATCGTGAAAAATTTGAACGTATATAGGCACATAATTGAGTTATTCTTATTTGCACAAGTAGTAGTTTGCGCAAGTAAAACTGATTGTGTGAGCCCATCTTTGTGTGTGTAATTTAATACCGATTATTGTGTCAGTGTGTGTAAATTACAGAGCCAGCAGTGGCTGCTACAGTTATACCTATAATTCACATAAGTATACGACAATATTACCGACAACAGTACAACACAGACCACGTTTATTATTTTATTTTCATTTGATTTGCTATGTAACTCACAACTCACGTAAAAGTGTAAATAATGTATTAATGTATTAAAAATCCTTTGTAGGGAAATGGCCAATAGTATATTATACTTGTCGCTGAAGAAAAAAAAAATCCCCGAAGGATTAATTATTCTTTTAATTATAATTTTACTCATTGACCGTTGCTTGAGCGCACCAAGGTTAATGTCAATTTATCATTAAATGCCGTAAACTGTGTGGAATTTTTTTTTATTATTTTTAAACATTTTTCTATTTAATCATTTGCTTTAAAATTTTTAATTTAATTTTTAATCATTTTTTATTCCTATGACCTACAAAGAGAACACCTAATACATAATTTTTATTTAACTCTTAATTACTTAGAAAAGCATTTAAAAAGTCTAAATAAAAAACACATTTTATACATAAGTTTTAAAACGTTTTAAGCAATATTGATGATGCTTAAAATGAATTGTTTAAAATAGTTAGTAAAAACGTTAAAAACATTTTGATCATAAATTCATAACACTTTGTTTTGAACGTAACAACACTGCTCATAACTCATCTAATCATATCATACACTTGAGATGTGTCAATATGTGAGTAGTAAATTAACTCTGTGTGTGTGTGTGTGTGTGTGTGTGTGTGTGTGTGTGTGTCATAAGCAATTAGTTATCACCTTGGTCGCGTTATAGCCCTGAGCCCATCGACCAAATTACCATAACAACAACAAAAATTTCTATGGTCTTTTCATTTGAACATTAGTAGCGGGTACTCTATGAGTACTAGTTACACAAGTATAGATATATTAAGATAAGAATAAAAATGCTTAGTTTATATCGGTACCCTTGGAGGATTATTGGAACATGTTAAATATGACACTTAAAAAAACATATTGAATGGTATAATATACATATTAAGGGTTGTGTGTGTGTTTAAATTATGTAAAAGTTGAATACATTTTTATACTTTATGTGAAATCCAAATGTCAGTTGGTTGAATATTAGATACACGCATATCAATATTATATGACGTCATAAAATATTGTATGTGAGAAACGGCAAATGTCGGAAATTGTTTTGTCGCGAAACACATGAAAACAACCAGTATTATATTGTATTATTTTGATTAAAGTTTCCTGTCAAGGTATTATTTTTGTAACTATTAATTATTTATCGTGGTCTACAATGTCTACATATTAAAATTCAACTGCACCATATAGGCGCGATTTCAGTTTTTGACTTGCTGGTGGCTTTACCTATTTAAATGAAACAAACGCTCACAACCCCTGTTCAAATACATAATACATAATTGTGTCATTATGTATAATATAAATTATAGTATAACATATTAAATTTATGATTTTTTTTCCCATCCAATTTTATAAATTTAATATATTATACTATAATATTTTTAACGAAATAAATAACGTACGAAATTTATCAAAAATTAGTTCGTTGGACAATTCATTAGACAAAACATAAGTGTTTAATAGGTAGTACAACATATGTATATTATAAAACATTGTACAAGCAGGTGCCAGGTACCACCCAGTCGTTGATTAAATGAAAAAAAAAAAGGTATATTATAAAAACAAAACATAATTATTGTATGACAATTGCTGACTAATGACTATTGTTCAAATAAGTCGTTAAGCAATAGCGTTATCGATATGATCATTGCTCGTAAGTTTATGCGCTAAAAGATGCCTAAATATTGCATTAAGCACTTAAAACTGGTAAAATTTAAAATATACTTTAAAAAGTTTAGGAATATGCACTTTACGCATTTCGTATCTATATTCATGAAAAATTCAAATTATTTATAGGTAAAATAATATCAATAGAAGAATCGGAATAATGAATATATGTATCCAATAAAATAGAAAAATGTATGAATATGCCAAATAGGTAAAAGAACCTCAAATATACAAAAACATACAAAATAACATTTTCGATATTTAAACATTTAGCATTAAATACAATTGAACAAAACTGAAATGCAAATAAATGAACTTAAGAACCCAGGTTATGACTAACAAAAGTGGAAATCGAAATACAATAAGGTGATGTATAATGACTGAGACTGAATTGTAAAACTGTTAATCAATTGTAAAAATACATTACTATCAACAATATTATTCTTAATAAATTTAAATGTTATCATTAATGTTTTATGATTACTAATTTGTAGTACTATTATTATACCTATATTATTAATTATTATGTTTCGTGACTTTTTAAAAATGAAAATAATATTTCGAAAGTTGTGAAATGCCCATAAAATGGTGATGAGTACCTATTCAGCAAATGATTCGAGTTTCTACGACTAATATTTATGAAATAATTATAAAATAATATTTTAATTCTACGAATTTTTAGTAAAGTATATTTTAATAACTACAAAGAAAATCTTATGAATAATTTTGGACCGAATATTCACGCTTTTAAGCATAAAAAATATTATACAGACATTTTTCGAAAAAAAAATCTAAGAAAACATAAAATTATAAAATTCTATTTTATAATTTTTCTTGAACGTATTGTACTTAAACGTTAAGCCTTGTATATACGAGTTTGTCTATAAAGTAACGGAACATCATTTTATACCAGAATTGATGATATGTAATAAAATGTGTGCCAAATCGGAATTACAATATGCATTATCCTAATGAACATGCCTAAGGTCTAGGTTTGACTAAATAGTCATCAGTGATAGAGCGCGGATTTATATGCATTGAAAATCAACCAAACGTAAAATAAAACTTAAATAATGAAAAGAAATAAGTGTATAATTGAGACTCAGCAAAAAACATCAACTTATCCTGAATAATTAATAAAAAAATTAATTTAAAATTATGTAACACTAAATTATTTTAAATAACTTATAGGTGCTAATAACTACCAATTAATAATTTTCTTCAAGATTCGTGGATAGTTTCATTCATACAAGGGAAATCCATTTAGACCCACGAGTGTAACCTACGTAATAATTTATTTCTGTACTAATTGAAACTATAAAAAGAACGAGTGGGCCTCGCTTTGCTGTACAGTTGGGGTGGAGTTCACCTCGTTTATAGAATAGGCTATTATTACAATGGATTTGTTAAATTTTAATGCAATGATAGATATACGAATAAAGATTTTGAACGGAGTTAATATGTTTGTCTAAAATGGATATATAATAATGTATTATTTTATATTTAAATCCAAATATAATACAATAGTATGCAATTTCGTAAAAATTTAAATTTATAACAGTCATAAATTTTTTTCCTTTTGGTCCGGTAGAAATTTTTTTATATATTTTTGAAGATTAGCTTATGAACAAACTAGTGTCAACATTTTGAACCTTAAGTATAAACAGAAAAAATTTTATGAATTTTTATCTACAAA
>JAIPRK010001377.1:0-71681 GCA_025469195.1 Chaitophorus viminalis | reverse complement strand
TGAAAATTTCAAGTTGTTGCGGTTTTTCGTTTTTGAGTTAGAGCATTTTAAAAAAATGTAGTTTGTAAAAACGTGATTTTGCGTAAAATTTCCCGTTTTTTCGTAATTTTTTTATCGTTTTTTTTCGCTTTTTGCAAAAAGTATTAAAAAAGTTGGATTTTTGACTTGCCCAAGTACCATCTACATTCACTTTCCTTTCAGAAAAGTTGCTGTGTAAGCAAATTTTAATTAATTTTAATTATAATAATTTTATTTTAGATCTTGAACGGAATGATGGAATTTATTGATTTTACAATGGTGTTTTTTTTTTTTTTTTGTACCTGAGGACACCTTTTTTGGAAGTAAAAATGCTTCGATTTTTTTAGACAGCAACTTTTCTGACAGGAAAGTGAATGTAGAATGTAGATAGTACTTGGACAAGTCAAAAATCCAACTTTTTCAATACTTTTTAAAAGCGTCGAAAAAAACCATAAAAAAATTACGAAAAAACGAGAAATTTTACACAAATTGACGTTTTGACAAAATACAAAACACAAAATATAAAATTGTAAACACTTGAAATGTTCACCAAATCTGTATATTGGCTTTTTCTATACATGGTTAAGTTTCCAAAGTATTTTGACTTATTTATAGACAATTTAAATTTTGATTTTTGTAAGTTTTTTTTTTTTGAAATATCTATAAAATTTATTTGGCTGTTTGAAATTTAAATTTATATGAAATTGCATAAAATAACGATTTATCCTCTGACGGTTTTAAATATTTTCGATTATTCAAAAACTTTAAGTCGCAGCAACTTGAAATTTTTACCAGCTGTTAATATTGGCATTTCCTTTATGTCATATTTTTTTTTTCAAATTATTATATTGATTTTTAAGCTACTTATAAGCATTTGAAATATTCGATTTTTTTTAATCGTTAATAAAAAAATGTTGGCTGTACAAAACACTTGAAAATTTAATAGAAGATTCCACAGAATTTGTTTGTACTTTGATTTCAAAATTATTCAAATCCATAGGCCTAATTATTTTTTATGAGTGTTTGAAAAGCAAATATTGACATTATATTCCAATTTAAATATTACACAATATATAATATTATACCTATTATAGTCCAACATATCATCTCCGTTCAGACTCGTTTTTCGTATACAATGATAACTATCATTGCATTCAAATTTAACAAATCCATTGTAATGACCTCTCCTATGAACAAGGTGTACTCCTCCCTACTTAATAGCAGAGCGAGGTCCATCCGGTTCTTTTTTTTATTTGGAGATCTAATTAATAATTTTGCAGTAGTGTAACATAAAAACATGACAATATAAAAGTGCTTATTATCTAGAAAAATAGTACAGGCTCAAAGATCTCGTTTACTATGATGATTCTTGACTTGTAGTTGACTTAATAAGTCAGACTTATAATTTATGATATGTTTTATAACATGAACGTCATGAACATAAATTTATTAATAAGTAATAAGTAATAACATATTAATAAATGATAAGATTTGTTGATAGTATTCTGATAATATATGATACTACTCTAATGTGGTTTTCATATTATATTCTGTGGTTTAACCACAGAACAACCACAGAATAACTACAGAGTTGATTAAATCAGAATGAAATCTGATAAGGAAATATCAAAATATAATTTATCTGTTGAATTTTGATTTTTTTTGTCATTATTATTCATCGTATTTATTATTATTTATTCCCAGATGGCCAGTTCCTATTATGTTAATATATTAGCAACATTTCTGTTTTAAAATTCCAACACTTTTGATTTTGAAGTATTATTTCGTGGTCCACGGTTGTCCACTGTAACATCACAATAGTCCGTTTTTCTGGTTCGTCATCGGAAACGACGAAAACCGTTTCTCTTCTCTCGTAGAAGCCTCCATGAAAATCAACGTCCGTCATTGCGTTATGTTTCGCTCGTTGACCACCGTCCGCCGCACTACACCTTCCTGGTGTAGCCTCGACCATGAAGGATTTCCATTTGATACTCACCATACTGTTGAGTATCGACTACAAACAACGGATGGTAGACACCCTAGGTATAACTATATTATTCTAATCATAATAATGAACGATTAACTGTATACAACAGAAGTCAGAGCTTTTTCCTTTCATTAACTCTTCAAGGATTTTGGCAACATTTAGGTATGGTCATTTTGTAGGATAAGGTCTTCTATACTCTATTCAAAATGAGTGTGCATCCTGGTGGCCAAGTTGTGTGCATGAGCATGACTTTGTTTTGTAGTTTGACCTGTCGCACCGCCACCGACAAAAGCACCACATTAGTTTAGAATCGACTATCAATGTGTATAAATTATTTAAACAAAACGCACAGGTGACAGGAGTTTCGGTCACATGATCGATGACTCCGCTTTGCCTGACAGTTGAAAAAGAAAACCAATCGCCGTTGAGGACCAATCTCATTTTGAACAGAGTATAGAGAGTAGCAGGCAACCATAATTGAGTCCTCTTAATATTTTATCATTATTGTACAAAGTTCAAGAAAAAGAGATTTATTATTTTTAAAATTCATTTGGAATGTAATATTATGATTACTATTTTGCTTTATTTATAACCTTCTTTTAAGTATACTTTATTAGATTTTATGCATAAACATTAAGTACATATGTGTAATTTTTTACAGCTACCTCAAAAATATTATTTTTTTTGTTGTATAGGTACTTGTTAGTTAAGTAATATAGTTTATACCATGTCTACTAATTAATTTGATTTAATTTTTTTAATTTTAATTATAAACTAATTTTTTTTTTGTCATAGGGATCATATTAATCTTTACCTTTGGAATCATAGTGTCATGCCTAATCAAATGTTACCATGCTGGAGATGTTGATGAAAAACAAATGGCTGCTGTAATATTAAACAAATTATGGAAAATGGTTTTGTAATAATTTTTCTATGGTAGTATTAAGTCTTACTTATGTAAAAAATAATCTACTATCCCTTATAACTTATTTGTTTTGGTTTGTTACCGTAGTTGTTACCTGGAGATTAGATAAACTTCAAAAACAGTTTATTGTGTAGTATTCATACTGAAGAAAATGAAGTATTACATCATTGCATGTGTGTTGTTAAAAATCACAGTTGATTTATATAATTGATACATCATACAAGTAACTTAAATATTATGTTGAATTATAGATTAGAGTTATGTATAGTAATTGTTACTCGTAAATGAAGAGGCAAATTAACCTTATTAGAACCTTTGCACCTTGAAATAGTTGTATTATTGGCTATGATGGCCCTTGTTATGATCAATATGTAATTTGTTGTATAATTGTTTTAAGTAGCCGTTACATTTGTAAATTATCAATGAGTATCTCAGTTATAAGGTAATCCTCATGAAAGTGACAAGAAAGGTAACTAATCATTGTTTAAGTAAATGTTAATTTCATAATTTATGTAATATTTATATTTATTTTCAAGTATGAGTTATGATTGAATTTGCACTGGTTAGACTTGTATTGTAGTATTGGAAAATTTTATTACCCCATCTAATATTAAGTTATGTTTCTCTAATGTTTGCAAATTTACATTGGAAGTTTAGGTAAAAATTATTATAAAATTGTATTTATATTGTGTAAAATATTATATCAATTAATAATGAATTTGTTTTAGATATGCTGTTTTAATGGTAATATCACCACTGTGCAGAGGTTGTCATAAAAAAAACTATTAATGCAACTAATAGTATCATTTTAGGCTTCTTACAAGATGCAGTTAGTATTTTATTATTGCTACTTAAAACTCTTAACAATATTTTCATACTGTTATTATTGTTTATAGTAACTTTGAATAAGATATGCCATGTATAATAACATTGGTCAGATGGCAGCAGATTTTGCTCTTATATTTCAGAAGAAATTTCATTATAAAATTATGCTGGCTATACCATTTGATGTTAATTCGATTCCTAGGGTACAACTGATACAAGCACACAAGGGTAATTTTATTGTATAGCAGTACAATTAATATGTGGTATAAATTGCACTATTTAACAATGTAATTTGTTAATACTACAGAAGTCTTTACATTCTATTGTAATTTAGTTAATTTTTTATTTACTTTTGTATGTTTTTAGTTTGTGGAGGATGGAAGATATGAATGATGTAATGCAAGTTGAGCAAAATAACCGACTATTTAGTATTTACAGACACTTGTTATCACTTAAAAACATGTTTTCAACTACTTTAATTTTATTGATCATCAGTTTTCTAGATAAATATTGATAAATATTTATAAGTTATTTACTTATTTAATTGGACAAACCTTCTAAACTTTAATACTTTCATAGAAAGTTGAAAGGAGTTTATTGATGATTATTGAATCTAGAACATATAAAATTTCTACAAAATCTTTTATTATTTAATATAAAAACTAAAAATTATATTATTATACCTAAAAAAATTTATTTATCGTTTTATATAGTAGTGTAAACCATATTTTATTTATTTTTTGATAAACTTCACTGTTTTCCAGTGAATTCACTATTTTTGTACCACTAATTTTATTGACTTATCATCCTTTTAATTTTATCATAACTGTTAGCATTTTGTCGTTTCTGTAGACATTGCATATTCTCCTTCTTAGTATTTTATAATATTCTCTTTTTATTGCTAATCAATTTTTATACTGAATACTGTTAAAATATGAGTATTATAATATTTAATTCTACCGTGTGATAGTATTTTTATTATTACAAAAACCATTATTATTTTGTTATGAATTTACTTAATTAATTACATATTATTTTTAATCACTATTAATAATATTTGGGTATGTTATTGTGCTGAGTGACAAATTGGCATGTGTTAAATATTAACTATATTTAATTTTTATCAAATTAGAAAAAAATAATTGTATAGGAAATAATTATTTTTCTCTCACTTTTAACAACATCAATTTTTTTTTAATCAAAATGATTAAATAAAAGGAAAATCGATCAAGTAGCAATATTCTCATGCACACCTTAATGATAGTATTATTAATTATTGTAGTATTATATGATTAAAAATAAAGGTATATCAGTCGACTTTACTGTTGTGAAAAAGTTGAATAGGTTAAAATAAAAATATACCCATATATTTTAATATAAACCGTTTGTTTTACTGGAAGTTATCCTATGTAAATTAAGTTATCCTATTCTATTAAACTGTGACTGAACTGTTTAAATTGCACAAAATTATTACTGTTTTTTTTATTATTATAACATCCTTGTGGCTGAAAATTAAAATTCTAGGAAATAACTTTTCATTTAATTAACTGTAAATATAAGGTAAATATTTAAGTTGATAAACTTTTTAACAGCTAACTAAATAACAAAAATAATATTACTTTAAAAATTGTAGTTAAGTTTAATATTATATTAGAGAAAGAATAATGATTATAATTGGTGGAAGATTTAATAGGAAAAGATTGATGGATTAAAATACTAAAATAAAATGTACAATGACTCCTTGTACTAGTATTAGCTTGCCATTGTCATCATAAGATTGCAAATTGCATTACAATTATATTTACTGTTACACGACGTAAATTATTTACTGTTGTAATTAATATATTCATTACAAAATGAGAAATTAATGAAGTTGCCTATATTTTTTAAAAATTATATTTTATTAACTTTGAAAACTAACCCTTGTTTTTGTCTGATTATACTATTAAGACTTTTTCCCGAAAATAAGCCTACAATAGAGAAATGCAGAACACTGAACCTACTATTTTTTTTATAGTTATTGCAAGTATCGTTTAGGTAGTTGATATACCTATCTACTTAGGCAGTGGTGTTTAAATTATTTTGTCATAAGGGGAGAATGTGGTTAATTTTTTTGAAAAATATTTGTCAAAAACATTCCTCGGTAGGTATAATATTAAGTAGTGAAAAAAGGTCACGGTGGAATCTATATACCAATACCCCCTCAATTTGATTGCCATGGTACCTAAGTGTTATTGTTCTATAGCAGTACTGCACCAGTTTGATCCATGAAACGTCACACGTTTCTTTTTATTATCGTTATAACATAATATTACCCGTGATATCTTACAAGTTGGTAATCAAAAAATCTTCGTAAATAAAAAACAGAAAAATGGAATTTTTTTAGTTGATTAATATGAATTTCAAAGAAATTAACCATTGAAATTCATATTAATTAAATACGATTATTGAAGTACCTACCTACTTATCTTGATGAATCGTAAAGAATTTATATACGATTGATCAATGTTTCGGGGAATTGACAAGTTGTGTATTCTTGAAATCGTGCTTATTAAGTAGGTACATATTTCGATGTAGGTATAGGTGTATATTGGGACTGAGCTGTAGTAGCACAGATTATACGAATATAATATAATATAATCTGTGGTATTAGTGTGAAAACTTCCAGCTCAGTCTCTCGGTGAAAAAAGTAAAAAAAAAAAAAGGTATAGGTGTAGGCATATTATATGGTTTTGGCTTTTAATACAATACATTTTTTTTAACAAAAATATCAACAATGGTCTAGAACCAGTGTTATAATCATTTAGCTTATGAAACCGGAATGAGGTTGAGCCATCAAGTTATAAAATTCAAAGTTAATTATTCGGCCAAAGTGCTAACGACGAAATACGCTGGCTCGAAGAGATTCGACAGTGAATTCACGGTGTTCGGTCTTTCCTTTCGCTTAGTGAAACTATACTGTGCAAACATAAAAGTGTGTTCTCAATAAATTTGTTCCCGTGCGCATCAATTAATACCTATTATCAATCGGTAACGAGATGCTGCGTGATAGCTTTCGCGGGTGCAGTTTTGGCAGTTTTGCAATACAAACATTTAAACATTTTGATCCACGGTAAAACATACAGTAAGTAACATTTTACCTATGGCCGACTGTGCATACGTGAGGCACTCGTGCACTACCTACGCTTCGCATGGAAACCAAAACTCAAATTCAGTCAAAGAGAACGAATACGTCATGTTCTATGCCGCATTCAAGTTCGTATAAATATACCTAGAGACGCGTACTCCGCGCGCTTTTATGGAAACTCGGCAGACGAATGACACGGACAAAAAACCCCGTAAACGTGCGAAGTGCCTGCAATCGTTTGCGCAGAACCGCCAATTATTGAAATCGCACGGGAATATGCGTACTATAGAAGACCGCGGCACACGTGTGAAGTACCTACGTTCTGAAGACGTTTCCCGCGGTGAAAGGCTCCTTTACGAATCATTTGAGAGCTCGTTGCACGACTGTATAATATATTATTCCTCGCCCGGCGCCTCTTGTCGGTGTGCGAAGTGCGTCTGAAAAAGACAGTTGCGATATTTAAATTCAATTAATCATCCATGATGGGTAGGCAACCCATTACGGCGAACCGTCCACACCCGGCACCGTCATAATACTATTGCGAAAAACCGTTGGAAATCTGGTTAAAAATATAGTCTTAAATACCGTTCAATCCGGATCAATCTGCGGTAGTGTTGAAATTGGTATAGCGCACCACTATTATACAAGACAAGACATCTATTACCCCGCCCCCTCCCCCCATTAAGAAATTTATAGTGATTTTCATGCATAAAATTAGTACGTAATTAGTACGAATTTTGTACGATCAATTTCAGAATTTGTACGCAACTCGTTCACCGTGAAAAATTCATTTTTCGCGGGAGGGGCCAGGGAAAAATATTTGGTCCTGTGTTTGACGAGAATGTAGGATGTTGGCGAAGAAGATTCAATAGAGAACTTCAGGAAATTATGAATCTGGCTTCAGTTACTAGCCTCATCAAAGGTCAAAGGATCCAATGGCTAGCTCATATCCTAAGAAGAAATGAAAACGACCCTATACGGGTTGCTTTCGGGTGGAAACCTAAGGGAAAACGACCAAGGAGACGTCCCAAGAAGAGGTGGATTGAAGAAGTAGCGCGAATATCTAAAGGAAATGGGCATAGAAGACTGGCGTGTAATTGCTCAAGACAGAGAAAAGTGGCGAGATATTGTAATGACGGCTAAAAATCTTAGAGAGTAGAATGGTCAAAAGAAGAGAAGAGAAATCCATGATTGTTATGTATTGTTATATGGATTCAAAGACGTGTGTTTGATTAAATAAATGTTGATTAAACAACTTAGCCTTTACAGTACAATTACTTTACAACTAAGATCTATTAATTTACTAATCCATTAATACGATAATAACATAAATCTATTTGATTGTATTTTTATATTTATACATAACATAGTAGTTTATTATATAAATTTATGTAGTTAGTTAATAAATACAATAAATTTCAAATTAAAATTAATCAATCTACGGCAGTTGACTCATCATTTGATTGTATTAAATAGCGGAATATTCATTTGTTGATTATTCTTGCAGTACCCGACCGGTTTTTAATTTTGATATCTTATGTAACACACTGTATGATAATAAAATGAATGTCTTATGTTTATATTTTTGGCACATGTATGATATATGAACTATAATGATTATTAAGAAAAAATACCATAAATTACAAATTAATTTGGAGAATCTTTAGTGTATATTGTAAGTAATGGAAATATTTAATATCTTTCATTTTTAAATCATACGAATAAATAAGTGTATAATTCATACTTAAACGATTTGCAGAAAAGTCTCATGCTGGAACTTAAAAAGAATAATTCCGGTGTACTCATATAGACCACTTTAGGACGTTCTCTTATAATAACTTTAAAACTTATTTTTTTAAAAAAAAGGATTTATTTAATTACAAATATTAAAACATAAATTATTTACTTAAAAAAAAACATATTGTTACCATACTTATAACCTTAACAAACTTTTATACGGTATACATAAGTATTTCACATGATACTTTTGTATCATGTTTAACTGGAACTGGTTTTTTGTTTAAATCGTCAAACAATTCCCAATTGTTATTACATCTTAATAAATATAGTGACCTACCGAATTCCTCAAGTTTTTTTTTGCTTTCTTAAAATTTATGATTCCACGAAGTTCGTAGGATGTAGAATTTAGATATAATACTTTTGGAATATCACATAATATAGGATATAATGTACATCCTGCATCATTACTGTGTTCAGCATTTTCACTTGAAAAAATTAAAAAAATTACAATTATGCTGTACCAATAGATACGATAGGTATATAAGTTATTCTAATGATATTCATACCTTTCCAATACAGAATTTCAATGAAAATTAGTAGTGACGATAACATAGATTCAATATTTTGAAATCCAGTGCAGTGTGATGATAAGTAATTTTCTTTTTGTGTACATTTAAGTTTTTCCATGCAGAGATGTTTGTTAAGAAACTGTTGTAGTTCTTGTATTTGACCATTTGTGAATTGAAATGTTATGCAGCTTATTGGCCGTTCTTTTGTCGATCAAAATATTTTACAATTTTGATTTGAACATTTGATTGAGTCATTAATTGTTGGAAATTCAGAAAGTAAGGTTTTTATAACATTTGTAGCTGTTGTGCCGCAGATAAAAGTATAATGTCATTTTGTAATACCTCCATATTTGGATTTAATGCATCAATTAATAACTCTGATCTTTCTGTATAAGTATTTGATGAAATTCCATTCCTGATCATTTTTAAAATGAATTTTATAAATGATGTTGTTTTTTATTGGAGAGCCTTAGAAAAATTGGTGCTATCACAGTATGCAACCATAACCAATGATGAAACAACATCAAATGCACATGTAATGGGTACCAGGGGTAAAGTTACCCTGGCCCCTCCCACGGAAAATGAATTTTTCATGGTGAACGAGTTGTGTACAAATTCTGAAATTGATCGTACAAATTCATACAAATTGTGTACTAATTATTTGCATATGCAATTTTGTAAAATAGTTGTTTTTGATGGTGTGAGGGGCTGGGGTTACATTATCCTGGCCCCTCCCGCGAAAAATGAATTTTTCACGGTGAACGAGTTGTGTACAAATTCTGAAATTGATCGTACAAAGTCATACAAATTGCGTACTTATTGTATACATGAAAATCATTATAAATTTCTTAATGAGGGGACCGGGGTAATGGACGTCAAGACAAGTCTATAACATTGTCGCGTGTCCGCGCATATAATGCCTATGGACATCTGTTCGCGGTCAACGATCTATTTTCAGTTCGACAGACACACATAAACACTGTATAGGTATAATTAATAATTACTAAATTTTCACTACCTACCGTCTCTACTCGTATACTATCGTGCGGGTGAATTATGTGATCGTAAAGACTATCATGTTGTTCGTTCAGCCGCCATCGTCATTTCTTTTAAATATTTTCGTAAGCCGTCATAGGCCAATGTTATAGCTTTTTGCGAATATTATTTTTTTATTTATCACACTATTTTTGAGTTTTTTGCGCTAAACACCAAACATTTATTATTAGGTACATTGTGTTTGGTGCTTCATACGTAGTGCAACAATCGCCGAATATATGGATTTTCGTAGATTTTATGGCTGTTTTACCTAGTATTTTAGAATTCGTAACATTTTATTATTTTTCGTATACTAATGCAAATTATTAAAACGATTAAGTGAATTATTTAACATTCAATTTTGTGAATGGCTCTTGGTGTAGTTAAGTAGTCGCATTGGTGCGAGAGACGGAATGCTTCTTGTGTCACAATATTAGCATTAAATTCGTCTATAGTATTGAATCGTAAATTGTTTTGATATTTATGCTATTAGTCAAAACACAAAACTTACTTGTGTTCCTTCATTTTATTATGCATAATAAATCGGACCAAAAGTGCCATATTATAATATTATTATACTATCTGTGTGTTATTTAAATAAATTACTGTTTGTATTGCTGCAAATTATTTATTTGTCAGCTACTGCCTACTAGGTATTAGTTATTTTTGTACCAGCAATACATTATATATATTGTTTATTATTAAATTATTTTAGTTCCTATTTGTCTTGTACTCAAGAACGCACATAAACATTTACACATTTTCACACTTCATTACACCACGTAACTCGTCAAATTTGCGCGGCCATACCAACCACTCTGATCCAGTTACTTACACAAATATACATACTGATACATTGACACCGTATACACATAGCGTGTCCAATTTAATCGGTTAGATGGAAGTAGGTGGTGTGCGCTACGAAGCAATATTTATGTCCGGCGTGAGCATATTAAATAGTTATACGCTACCGGCCCGAATATAAGTTGTGATACTTCTGACAGTTAAACGGTACCTACCCAGAAAGACAAACGGTATTTTGGATGAAAAAACAACGTATAAAATTATTTTCAGAAAACTTCATAAAAATATCTAAACACAATATTTACACACTGTGATAACGCTTACCTTTATCTTTTAACGATACATTTAAAGCTCTGTAGGAATACAGATGATAGGAGAAAACTGGGCCTTAAACACTGTCGAGTGTCGAATCGATCAATTCTCATATACAATGACATTTTTTAATCCACTGGGTCCGAGTGGTTTTATTGATATCACTTAGAGCTTCTTAGATATCAGCTAAGGTATTGGGACCATAATATCATTTGATATACCTATTATAAAAATTTACATAAAAAATATATGATAATATCGTGGAAATGTAATATTTACATATGTTCAAATAATATTAAGAATAATGAATAAGTTTGAACATATTTCTGATTTATTATTTAGTATAATATTACCCAACAATTTTCATACTATTTTCAGGTTTTTAACTTTCTGAGCCTTAACGGTAGCAATGTACCTATCTATAGAGTGTACTGAGTGTAATTAGTGATTATATAACTATTTTACCTCATTATAAAGTGAAATCTATGAATTCAGGCGTGTACTTAAAAACAAAAACAAAACATTTAAGTTGGCATTTTATTCTATTGTACTTATTGGTATAAATAAAAATATTCTAGGTAGTAGTACTTACCTATAATTCTGAAAAAGTTCAGTATAATTTGGTTTTTTAAAAACAAACTATTAAAATTAATTTTTTAATATATATGATAGGTACTAAGCATAATATATAATGATATCATGATATACAACATTTAATATTTTACTGTTAGTTGTAGTGTGCTGATAGTGGCTGGTTGATATACATGCATCTATTTTTATCTTTTAAGACTATGCATGTAAAATTTGTTTTAATATAATATTATTATAAGAAAAAGTATGGTTGACGATAACTGTGTAGTAAGTTTTAAAAGTACCTACATAAAAGCCTTAGAAATTAAAATATATTCTATACCTACTGAATACTAATATTAAAGAAATGAACCTAAAATTGCGTTTGCTTGTCTTCAAATTCTTAATTTTTAGATTTTGAGTTTGTTTTACGATGGTGTGTACTGTTTTTTGTTTTTTTATTTTGTATCTGTGTACACGATTTCAACTTGAATAATCGCTTCAATATTTATATACGAAGCCATAACATTTTTGATCGAAAATCTCGTCTATTTAGTATATTTTGTGGAGTTCATTTTTGAATTTCTTAATTTTTATTCGAATAGTGAAAAAAAACAGCGTACGAATTGCAAAAATTAGACTATAATATTAGTTAATTGATTCTCGTCATAGCGACTCAAAATATTTCCTTGGTATTTTTTATCCATCAGTACCATTAAATCCTTTCTTATTGCGTGCTTAGACTATGATACAAATATTTACTGAAAATGTCAGGTTGCTGTAGCTATCATAGTTTAGGCTGTGCATTTATTATGTATCAGTGAGTCAGGGATATCTTCTTTTATACATACATACATACATAAATACTTGCTCAGCAATTACTCAGCTATTGCACGGGGCAGTCTTGGATGGGGCATAGCTTTTAAAAGTTTTTAGAATAAAATGTATACTTATCTTTATATTTGACAGGTTACAGGATAAGCAACGGCATGGTCATATAAAGTAATAATAAACAAATGTTAAAAGTTCTGTTATAAAAGTGAATAGAACTGAGTTTTTTTTAAAAAATAATTAATTAAATATTATATTGAATTAAAATTATGCACTAACCACAATGTCATTTTAAATTAAAAAATTGCATAACAATTGGTCGGAGGGTTTTGGAATGTATAAAAGATAAAAAGACAGAAATACTTTTGCTTTTATATATATATATATATAGATTAATGTAAATGTTATTATTCATTTTTATAAATATTATACTGATCTACTCGAATTATTTCACTCAAAATCATTTTTTCGAAAGTAACAGTACATTGGTTTTAAATTGAAAAGACCAAAAGAGAAATATCACTTATCCCTGTAACTCAACTTACCGTGAACTCTCGTTTTTCTTCTTTTTTCATATGCAGTCAGATTTATTTATCGATAATTTTTAACTTGAAATATTGGGTTCCATTATTATAGCTATTGCATTAATAATTATAGAATTAAGCCTGTGTATACTTTATAATTATAATTAATTTGTGCTTATTGTGCCTTACTTGACGTATTGTTAAATTATCTACAAGAGTAAACTTTTCCATAACCATCAACTTGTATTGTTATTATTAAAAACCCAGTACCAAATTATTAGGATAAAGGTAAGTACTTACTAAACTTTTTACTTTCAAAAACTGACGTCGAGTTTTTCTTTTCCCCGATACCCTCTTACTGACCAAACACTATATAATAATATTAAATGTATTACCATAACGTCCATAACTGTTCTAAAGTTCCAATTTATTACATTTTATTCTTCTTATTCATCTTCTCTTAAAACTTGAGTTGTGTACGGTGTACCATTATGAAGTATCTCATCGTGAATAGGTTTTTAAAGTAGTATTAATAATTATTATTGATATTTTGTCCCGAAGTCTGCAGTTTTTACTAATAATATTATTAATAACTCCATGGCCCATACATTAAATTTTGCCTTTTATAATACAATACACTCTTAAGTTTTTCAATTTTTTTTTTTTTAATTTTTAATCATAGGTGAATAATTTTGTTCGTATTTACATTCTTTATATAATTTCAAAGCCCATGAATAAGACACTCGATTTCCATCCAATTTCAAACAGTGGTACCAAAGTTTTATGTAAGCTTAAGACCCAATATAAACTCACAACTAGTGTTTTAGTCATACTCTAATAGAGCACTACTATAGATTACTCAGAAAGTTTCTATTTAGATTTCGAATAAGTAAATTAATTTGGATCAAAAACAAAGCGGTAGTAGTTCCTTTAAAATTTGTTGAATTTTTGATTTATATAATTTTATGCCAACATGACAAAAAGGCAAAAAACTATAAAAAAATTAGTTACACCGCTACGATTAATCGAATTATATTTTAATTATTCATTTTATTTTAATTTCATCGGTTAAAATAAGCTAACGATTTAAATAAATTATTTTAAAATATTTCATTAAATTTCTTTTAAGAAAAAAAATATTTATAAGAGTATTTTACTCATACTCAAAAAAATATTTTATAGCATTGATATCATGATTAAAAATCTATAGTATGTTGCCATAAGATAAAATTTTTTGTTTTCCTTACAGATATGTTATAAAATATTTATTTTGAATATCATATTTACAATGAACAAAAAAAAAATATTGTACATTTCAGTGTTTATCAGAAATGAGTTTTAACTTTTTTTAATTTTCTCAAGAAATATATCAACCATACCATAGTACTTCTGAAACCAAAACACTTAAAAGAAAATAATTAATATTATCTTAGTAGACAAATATTTCATTATAGTTCTAATTTGATAATCATTTATTATAAACTACTCAATAAGTGCTTAATGAAGAGTTTCATACTTTTTTCTGTGTGTAAAAATGTTGCAATTTTTTATAACTCATTAATTTGTGTACTTTAGACACTTTAGTGCGTTGATTTTGAAAATGTAATTACAATTTTTTTGGAAACGAATAGTTTACGAGCTATAGCGCTTGTTGGAAGTAGCACGGTTATCACGGTTACTGCGTGTAGTGGAATAAATCAATTTTACGGTTCATTAAAATTTAGCAATATTTCTTTTTAATAGCAACACGTGGTGTGTCTAAAAAGTTTGGAAACCCTCGATTACTTAAAGCAGAAATAAATGTTTTTTGATTTTGATTCTTATTGTCAAAAGCAAAAACTAATGCGCTTATAAATTACAAATCAGGTATTTATTAACTACTTTAGTTTCACCATTCCGCAAGAGTGCAGGTTATTCTATATAAGTATCAACTCTCAGTTGATAATGTCTATTATTGTATTGTTATTATTCGGCCCGCGATTTTCTGCTTAGAGAATACGTAGTGTCTCTGTCCCAAAACAAACTTGACAACTTTGAGTTTACAGTACGCAACGGCAACAACTATACAACATAATTGATACATGATAGTTTTGGACGTAGAGAACGCAATATCTTACATAAAGACAATACTTTACTTTACTTACTTAGATCCTAAAACAATTGAATAAATTAATAGTTTACCATAAAACGTATTTATCGCATTATACATTATGATGTGTTATTGAAATTTCTGTATATATATATTAGTATTTTTGTTGATTTTTGGAGTTCTATGCCATCGGACCTATATTTAGGTATTACAAATAAATAAAGACTTTTTGTACATTTCAGTGACCCTATGAGAGTATCTGGGACGATGTTTTTAAAATATGTTTTATTTCTATGGCCTCCACCGGGTTCAACTATCTTACTAACATTACATATGTACCTTGTACAATATTCTGGTATTGTGTAATTTTTAAGCTCTATTTATATTGATCTTGTTATGGATATTTATACAATAGAACCTACATGAAACCAATATAGTTTCAAAAATGATGAATTATTACTTTTTATAAGCGTTTAAAATCTAAACTTCAAAATATGTTAGTCATAATATTAATATTTACTTTTCTTTTTATACTTATTAAATAATAAATCCATACTTATTTTATTTATTTTTTTTTTTGTAAGTATATTTATACAGCTCATCACGTTAATAAGTTTTCATTAAGTCAATTTTATTTATATTTTTACCTTTTATTTTCATCACCCTATGCTTTTTTCAGACAGACAGATAAATCAAACTGTATTACTTTATTTAATCATATTGTTGTAAATAAAATAAAAATATAAAACATATTTTTAAAATCTGGAGTTTTTTTTTAAAAAAAAAACAACATAATAATATGCAATGTTTTTCTCAAATGCAACACAGAACTGTAAGTTGGTATATGCTTGAATAATCATTTCTGAATGAAGAATTTTAATTTTGATATGCACACATCTATGGTAAAAATATGATATTAAAATCATAGCACTTATAGTTCTCTCAAGTTCTAAATATTTATTGTGATAACAATTCATGTTACTTACTATCGATAACATTTTTAGCTTTCTCGTTTTAATACTGAGCTTAAAGTTGATGCAATTATTACACTATGATAGAATTCACTATAGCTATTTCTAAATCACTTTAGATGCTTGATGCTGTATGTTTAAATAGTATGATGTATTAGTAGCTATCATCTGGCGGAGAAAGTACTAGATCAATGACTCGCAACCATTAGTACTTAATGTGAAACAACTAGAGGTCGCGTTTGTAATATCTTTTATTTTTAATTAGAATATAAATTATTTCCATATATATCCCAAGACATTTAATTTTATCATTTAAATATACGCTATCTATATATATCTAAAGATATATGTAAGTTTTAATAAAAAATACGAATCGAAAAATGAGTATTTTACATACAAGTTTGTCAACCACAGAGAGTATAATTATAACTAATATTTAATGTTTAAAGCTTTGTTTTGTTTATAATTTATTTATTTATGTATGTATTTATTAGGCACATGAAGTAATAAATTCATATGAACGTATTGCTCGAACTTTGTGTTTTGCACAGATTAAATTTTAATTATACGAATTGCCTAAGCAATATAATATTATAGTATTATTCCCTGAGAACATTTTAACTTTATTTGGATTTAAATAATAATATTATGACCATCCAGGCTTTCAAGATTAATGTACAGCCTAATTTTGTTATAAATAATAAGTATTTTACAATTAGTTTCAATAATTACATAAATAAAAATCTCCTTATAAATTTCTACACAAAAATGAAATAAACAATCTATGGGAGTTAAGGCAAAATATTTGGGTCTAGGTCAAAACATTGAGAACAAAATTTACATTAATAAATAATAACCATGAAATAAATATTGTTGAAATGAAAACACCAAATATCAAATATTATACTTAGGCCTATGAAAAAAATAAAAAAATAGTTCATAATCATTTTCGTTTTCCTTTTATTACAATATATCATGATATTGTTGTAAGTATTAAGAATTAAAAACTATGAGATAAAGAAGTCGGGTGAGATACAAGGACAGGTGACTGATGTAGCTATATAGAGGAATAAATGTTCTAAAACATTTTAATCTCAGTGGAGGAGGACTGGTGGATCACTCTCTATGTTCAAATACAGTTTATATTATCAAATTTAAATTAGTAAATTATAATTTTGTTATTCAGTTGATTCAACACGCTATTACTTAAATAATAATTGCATATTTACAACCTTTTGGCTTTAATTACATTTGTTTAATAGTAAAGGTTTTTTTTTTATTATGAAAAAACGAATATTTACAATATGTATTTAATTAATACAATAACTAATAATGTAATACAAAAAGTACAATAAGTAATACATAAATAAATGTATTAAAGCTTGGATGGCTGGAGAAATAATATAAGTTTTAGTTATTGTTTTAATATGTATATATAATTCTGGCATAGGATCCAGTTTATGTTTCAAGGCCCTATCGATAACATTTTTCTACAACAAAATAATGAATATCTTTTAGTCAATGTTCGTATAAACATTTGGGTAGCAAACTTATTCGTAAACTTATTCGATTTTGTCAACATTTAATGTTCTAATACTTATATAGTTTGTTTGCAACTTTTCTGTTGTTATTTTTTGTTGACTACAAATAACAGCTTCCAATATTTGAAAAATTCAAAAAATGACCTTATCCCGAATTCACCAACTAGACAAAATTTGTTATCAGAAACCATCTTTTCTTTTGATGATCGGAGCAATCCTTCTGGTTGAAATAGTGTAGACAGACAGAAAAATTGAGAAATAAAAAAAAAAGGTCATGGTAAAATCACAAAACATTATTCGCTTCGCCCAGAATCTAAAATAACGAAAGTAGACAATAGTGAATATAATAACAGATGATAAAAAATAAAGATTCGGTTAATGTATGCGTAGCAGAAGTAGCTTTTGCGTTTGACATTTTTATTGAGTGCGCTGAAAAATATTATTGTTTTATATTAAATAGTGATTATTCGTACTTTGTGCGTGTATTTTTTTATAGTAAAAAGTAATAAAAGCAAAGAATAAAGATATGTTATGTACGAATGTTACATATATTACGAAAAAGTAATAATGGTACTTTTATATCAGACATTGCTCAAAAAGAGACGTGGGAGAGGTAGATATAGATCTTTTCCAGGATTTTGACGGGATTACATTTTTCTTATGAGAGTTTTTTTCTGAATCAGACACATTAAATATTTTTTTACCTGTTTAATTTACATTATCTATTTAATATATTCATTAAGAACATATTATGGTATTACATGATTCAAATACTCATTTTAATGTTCATTTTTAATTCTTTAAACAAAGTAACTAAAAAAATTAGTTTCATTGTTATTTATTAAAAAATGTTAACGAACTATACAGCATGACATATAAGTATTGAAAATATTTGACTATTTACTTTATAATTATATCAAATCTATTTCATTGTTTTGTATGGGTATAAGTCGTATATTATGGCCCCTGCATTTGCAGAATATAAAAGGTTAAATGTTTGATATTTCTATTAAAATGTGTATTTTGATGAAATGTATTGTAATTTTACAAAAACCCGATTAAAATTGAAGGCCAATATACTAAAATATTTCGTGTTAAGGACCTTTAACGTTGAACGCATTGAATAATGTATCGATGTGATGGCTTAGTGCATGCATATTAAAAATTCTCGTTATTTTTTATAACTTATTGAAAAACAGATCGATATCAGAACAAAAAAATTAAATTAAAATAAAAACCGTGTCTATGTTTATTTTACTTTATAATTGTTATTAGATTGTTATTTATAATAACATATTCTTATAAGTTATTCTTTTTTAAAATATTTGAACTCAATTTCATTTGTTTATTAATTTTAAATGTTATACGATTTATAATATTTGTACGCTCTAAGGCCTAAGCAGACACGTTTTGAAGATTCATAACTTTTGAATCATAAATTATCCTAATAACACTGGCTTTAGTCAGAGTTTTATATAATTTACCATTTAATAAATGTTATTATAATATTAAAATTTGAAAGTATTGGTAGTATTTTATTGCATTCGAAAAATGACTCGATATTAAACTCTATTTACTTGTGCATTAATAGATTCTAAATTATCGAAAAAAACTTATTATTTTAGATTTTCGAGGTATCTAAACATTTTTAACCTTGTTGTTCGATTAACCTTGTGTTCGATTTTTAGATTCTAAGCGAAACGATAAATGTTTGAGCTTAGAAATAATATATATATATATATATATATATATATGAGTATATTTTTTCAGACTATTTATTTCTTTTGATAGTTAAGATTTTCTTAAATTATTGATAAATATGTGATTTATACCTGAAACAATATTTAGTGGAAACTTATTTTGAAATTGTAATGTTCGAATTTCTGAATATTTTTATAAATTTTGGTAAATAACTATAAATTATACAAAATATAATTAAAGAATTTACATTCTCGGCAAATCATATTTTAATTAGTATTTAACATTTATTATAAAAATACTCAACATAGTCATAGTCATAGTCAATGTTTCATTTAAACATTAAATAATATTAAAGAACTTCTATTATTTAGTTTCAGTAGCGAATTATGTTTTTATAAATCTATAATCTATATTGAATATATTTCCACGGTAAAAATATATACAATATTCATGTATTTTTAAAATAAAAAACAGATGAAAATAAAATCAATATTGTAAAATAAATGAGTTTGTTAACCTATATGTTACTATTTACAAGGTACTAATAAAGCACGAGAAAGTACCTTGTAAATAGTAACATTTGTGTTAACAAACTCATTTATTTTAGATAGACTTTTGTAGATTTCTAAGAAATAAAATAATCGTTTACTAGGATTGGATTATTTTTATAAAAATGTTGTCATTTAAAATAAAATAAAAATAACTTCATTGGAGTACTTGGAGCATTATTAAGGTTAAAAAAACAGGCACAGCCATTATATATTTATTAAGACTAACTAAAATCCATAAGCCCATAAAGATTATACAATCTCTATTGTCTGTAATATTTATGTTAATTCAGTCTTAAGTGTTAACGTTTGTTAAATGTTTACTTATGTTTTTTTGATGTTTCATAGTAAATTCATAAATATATAACATCATTCATAAAATAATATGTTGGAATACAATGTATAATAACTGAATATTATGAAATATTTATTTTATATTAAATACATCCTACCATATGTAATTTATTTTGAAATGTTAAATGTAATTATATTTAAGTATTAGATTGCAATATTTAATATACTTTTTTTTCACGAATCAATAATATTAATAATATAAATATTATAAACATGAAAAAAGCTAATATGAAAATCAAAGACAACACCATTGAATTTAATATCAACTGTACGGAAAACTACAAAAAAATTATGTTTTTTTTTTTTTTGTTGTACGATAATCTGCTTTTAGCTTTCGGTTATATTATAAAATATATAACATTATAATGTATATTATATTGATGTGCGATGACATAGAGACACAGTGACTGAACATGACGTCGATTTTATACTGTGTTCCTATTTCAAGTACAATCTGTACAGTAAATTAAAATGATTCCAAAATAATGTATCATAAATTAAACAAGTTGCGTATTAATAATGATACTTGTATTAACTATCACGTACACTGACATACACGTGCAAAACTGTAAGATCAGTACTTGATTTCTTGTTTATATGTTAAGAAACTATAATACTTACGTAGGGCAATTGGCCGAGAGAGTGGGTTCTTTGTTTGAAATAGTTTAAATGTTTAATAGGACTTATTGACGATTTAATGTAGGAATTGCTAGATTAAACGAGTTTTTCAACATTTTAAACTGTAATAATGTTCGGTAAATTTTATCAACGAAAAATGTCTGCTGTCTATACGCCAGCCATGTTAATTGTACGCCTATTATGCAATTATGTACATTTATACATACAATATATATTTATATGTAATTTGTTTGATTATTATAATGACGAGAATTATACCGCCACCTATTGTCGCGAAATAATGAAATGCATAATATATTTCATTTATTGCAGGTCAAATGGTTATAGTAATGAATCCACTTAAAATGGGTGGAGTATACATTACGTTCGACCAACTCACGGATCATTTACTAGGTACGTCGTTTTTTCCCATCATAAGGTCACTTCTTCGAGTCCTGCGTACCAAATTATTTCCGCATTTACAAAACTAAACTGTTTGGCACGCAAACGAAGGACTCGTGTAGCATCTTTGTTATTAAACACGTGGATAAAAGGGTTTATATTTTTTTTTTTTGAAATGTATGGTCACTATACATATATGTATATATATATATATATATATATATATATGTATGTTTGCATTATTAATATGAAAGCAGGGAAACCGCAGGAAATGTTATAAATAAAAACATTAATGAAGAAAAAACATAAGGTTAAAAAATATAATATTAAATCGTACTACATTTAACCAAAAGCGAGTTATTGAAAAAATAAAAAATAAAAAATAACACAATTTTTCGGTAATTTTCCATACAGTTGATATTAAATTCAGTGTTGTTGTATTTGCTTTGTTTATTTTTAATATTTTTACTGACAAATCGTTACACAGACTGAGTTATGTATTCGTATCACTTTACTCACCTTGAGTTTAATAAGTAGTCTTAAATTTTGAAATCATTGACAAACCATTGTATCTATATGTTGTTTGATTTAAAATATTATAAGTTGCTTTGCTTTAGTTTCCTAAAGTTGTTGATGAAATACCATAACACAAAACTAATTTATTAGTACCTACTTTAAACGCTTATTGTATTAATTGATTTTTTGAACTTCCAAGTTTAGTTAAAATTTACACTTAAATAACAGTTTATTGACATTTTAAAATCAATGACATTATGCAATTTAAAGGCGTAATGAATTTGATTCTTTATTAGAACAAAAAAAAAAAAATTATATTGCTCAATCATTGTTTTTCATCGGCAAAAGAATAAATAAAAAATAGAGACCAAAAATGTATATTGTATATTTATATTACACTCACGTACTGGGTGTCATTACTCACTGCTATGTGTCTTCCAATACTATGCCCTTCCACGTATTGTAATTGTATTTATTGAAAATAGTTTTCATAATTCATATAAAGTTGGTACGTATAACTTATATAGTTATATCGATAATATTGTAAAAAAAAGAACAAAAAGAAAATTGAATAAAAGAATGATAATTTAAGTATGAATCTATTATAATTGCATAGTTGTATGCATATTTAATAGTTTTTTAGTGCATTGAATTTACAGCCTAGGATTACAGTTTCACTTATTAGTTGTATTACAGGTAAAAAATTAAAAATGAATAATCTTATAGTCTAATATTTCAACTACCTAGGCATATTAATACATATAAAAATACAATTACAAATGTAATAAAATATTAACATAGTTTGTTTTTTTGTTTTATATATCAAAAGCAAATTAAAAATAATTTACATAAAAAAAAATTATTTAAATAACTTGTTGAAACCAACAAATAAATGTTTGTTAATCAGAGTAAATTCATGTAATAATTTTTTTCGGATACATAGAAATTATTTTGACGCTACTGTACATTGATTTTTAATAAATATTATTATTTTCTCCAGTAAAGATCTATTTCTAGAGTCTCGTAAAGGGTGAACCATTTGGTCTTTATTGTTTAACGTAACTCTATTGTTTTAATTAAAACGGGGCGTGATTGATTGAATGGGTTTGTTTAGCAGTGAAGCTATACAAAGATATGTTATACTAGGTTTCCATCTTTGAAGTTCAATTCCATACACTTTACCGAGTAAAACGACAATATAATGTTATTTCGATAACAATATATTATAATTAATTTATATTTTAGTATGAAATATTATTTTAAAAATCAAAATTAAATTACGGTGGTTATAAACAATGTATACATTTACGGCATACATAGTGTACCTATACGTAATATCCATACTCCATATCAGTGGATATATTACATATAAGTATAATATCCAGATGTATGACTAGTTTGATATACAAGTTGTTATATCTATTTATATGCAGCTAAAAATATTTTTGAATCTTAAACATGAACCCATAAATTAATAACTATGAAAATAGTTTTAAAGCAAGGATTTGTTTCATAATATTAAGCAAAAATTCTTGAAAGCCCCATGTTACTATCTAATTTTGATTTTAATAGAACTAAAGATTTTATTATTATTGAAAACCAATTATTTAAAAATGATTGAACTACAATGTGTGTCTTCACTCTTGAGACGTATGGTCGTATGAAGTATACCAGTGGTTCCCAAACTTTTTAGTTGTGTGGACCACTGATTTAAAAAAAAATATATGAGGCTCACTAAATTAATACCTATACAGACAAAAATGTAAACTCGGTACAATTACAAATATACTGCCATGAATTTATAACATATATTTTTATAGTTTGTTTCAGGATGATTCAACAAATGCAATAACTCTTGTTCTATTTATTATTTTCAACCTCTTTTTCTCGATAAATATTATTGTACTGCGTTATTTCAAACATTTATTAAACATTTTTTTGTACTTTCGAATCCGAGTTTTTAAATTTAAATGTTGTTTTACTATAAAAAAAATTCAAAATAGCCATTTTGCGACCCGGATTTTTAGAAAAACTTTGATTCTTAAAACTCTGATAAAGGTTTATCAGGTTATATGTTAGTTTTATACTATATTTTAAGTTCTTGAAAAAGTTAATAATTAATATTACATGTCACATAATATTGTATACCACCATTAATATAAACAGAACCTAATCTAATCTTATACGTACAATAATTGTTATTATTAAATTCAAATTTTCAAAAAAGTTAAAAAAATTATAATAAATTAATGACCAAACTTTAATTAGATATTTAAATACTATTATTTTTAAAACTGTATATATAGCACATCATGCAGTATGTAACAATGAAAATAATGAAAACATTTAGTAGTATATTTAAGGATTTTGGTTGAAATAGTATTTAATTGTATTTTAAATAAAAATATTTACTAAAAAAACATTGACGTATTCCCAATACTTTTTTCTACAATTTCAACACATATTTTGTAGGTACCTAAGTTATTTGTATACAGTCAGTCTACATAGTATGAAATATTGACAATAGAAAAAATGTATAAAGAGTTCTCATTACTTTTAAGCGTATCTACACATATTTATTTCACAATATATAGATAAATATACTTGTATATATACTATTTTAATATTTATGAAATAAATTGTAATGAATATGTATGTGAAAATTCTAAAAATATATACTAACTGTATAATAATTAGTAATAGATATTTTCGAAATTCCATCATTTAATGTATTATTGAATTTATAGTAGGTATGATTAATAATTTTAATGCTGAATTCAAATCAATACCTAACAATATATTATTACGCAAGTTATAGTACATAATATATTGATGTATTATAACGTTGTATATTCTTTTAAGTATTTTGTATTGCAAGTCTTATTATATATTTATTAATATACTATATTATCGTTTTTGGTAGACGTACTAGTTATGGCTCATTTTTCAATTAAATAATTCGATTTTTAATCGAATATAGTGGTATAAAATCAAATCAGATTAAAAATAATTTAATTTTCTAAGCATAAATAAATAGTTATAATAAACGTAAAATGAACATAACGTGGTAATAATTCTTTTTCTTCTATATATATGAAAATCTTATGTTATCATACAGTTATCATATATATATATTATACTTAAATATATGAGAATATAAACTAAGTTTATTCAATACATATTGATAGGAAATAGTAATAGCACTCAAGATTTTTATTCAAACGAAGCTGGCTTTATTTGTTATCCGCCTAAAAGAGATTAAATTTATAGGTATGTAAGCATTACTAAAGTATTTGTATTTTATTAAACGCGTACATAATTTATAACATGTTTAGGACTATAATTAAAAACAATAATAATAATCAAATTGTTTAGTAAATAAGATATTTTTGAGAAAAAAAATATTTCTAAATTAATACATAAGGATGTGTGGTCAGCGGGAAACTTCTTCAATAAATAAATAAACTGTATTATAAAATAGGTTTTTATTTTATTAGTTATACTTATAATAGTGTCATCATTAGGACTCGGAAATTGATGCATTATTTTTTTCTTGAACACCTTAGAGACTTAGACGTTGCTTTATTAGTTGTATACTCGTTTTAATAGCATTTGAATCTGTACCTATAACAGATTTTTATTTCGCGCTTTTTTTTTTTTTTGCATTCCCGACTTGTTTTACTTTGTATAGGTTTTTTTTGACATTTTTAGCACATTTTCCAGTAATTTTAGTCATTTTGTACTCATTTCCTAATTACTTCAGTTTTAAGATTTGACTCATTTAAAATATGGTCTGATCACTTCAGTAGATCATCATCATGTAGAAAAATTAAACAGGCTCTAACAGTATAAATTATAACCAATAAATAATAATGCAATAATTTTGGGTACTTTGTAAGTTTAATTACTAATGAGTATATATGCAATTAGTCATCTTATTATAGTTATGAGTTATAATTTGTATTAATAAAAACAAAATATATTAATATAGGTATTAGGAAAAATCACGAACTACTAGAATCGTTCAATATTTGCAAGTTAATAAAAATATTAAACTGTATTATTAAAATATAACTAAATATTTAATTATTCATTGTCTTAATAAATATGTTATATTGCATAGTTTTGTTTGTATAAGGATTGATTTTGATACTTATGAGAGTGCAAGTATAAAATAAAGATGAATCTATTGAAAGCACAACAACTTTTAGCAATATTACTAACATTACAGTAATTCCACAAATGGAACGGGTTTAAACAATAGATGTAAATAATATTGGAATGATATATATTGAGAAAATATAGTATGCAATATTTTATATATTTTATCATTTTATCAAATACCAATATAACTATTATCGTTGACATTAATAACACTTGGTGTTGATACTCTATTGAATGTTTATTGGATAGTTAAAAACTAATATAATCTATCCTGGGTCCTAATTTTTTTTTTTTATGTAAGACGTTTTTCGTTAACTACCAGTTAAGTTTTTAAGCAGTAGTGGTGAAAGCTTAAAAAATATATTTGTAAGTACAATACATTTTTGAAATAGAAGAGTCACTATAAAATACACCTAGACTGTAGAAGATTTAAAGCTAATAGTGATAAACACCTGGGATCTTCGTCAATGCCAGTAAGTTGTCAGGAAAATGCTATATTTAATTGCCCAAGTTTTTTATAAATACTTAAATGCATAAATAATCATGACACTAATTCAATAACTATCTTAACTAGGATTTTTTTTTTATGACAATGGGCTTTCACTTTATCATACTTTATGATTAATTAAAACATCAATAAGTAAATCTTTATGTGGATGTCACTAAAAAACTAAATACTGTAATATGGTTTCATATTATTTATTTTTGTCTTGGACACATGAATATGTCAGTTGCTTTTAAAATTGAGAATTTTAAAAGCTGTTTATGTAATGATTGCATAAAGCGTGTAACTTTAATACGACATGTTTACATTGCATAATACGAGTATATAGTCACTGTCAAAGTGTGGTGAACCAGCCTGACGATAGCACACTACCAGTGGCGTATTTTTAAATTTTTTGTCGATTATTATTATTTATTACTTTTGAACCTTTTTTTTAGTTTTGGGGGTCGAGTCCTAGGACCCCCTCACCGAAAATACGCCATTGCACATTACTTCACTATATTAATTTTCAATAATGTTTCGTAAAGTAATAGTATTTTTTAAAAAGTACTTTTATCAAAATGATTATACTATATAGTTTTGATTATAATAAACATTAATGTTAGATCGCAGGAAATGATGTTTTGCCTACAACTTCATAATGTATAATACTTAAACTGTAGAAAAAATAATTAATAAATACGCTTTTGACGTGTTTCTGGAAGTTATTATTTGAATTTTTTAAAAGTTTAAATCATATTAATTTCAATTTATGAAATAATAAAATCGAAAAAGTTTAATTTTCATCATAATTTGACTGTATTGGAAGTGTCGAAAGATATTCATTATTATTTATATTAGTATAAGATGCTTAAACATGTTAAATTTTCAAAATATGTTAGATGAATAATTTTTTCTTTGCCTATATTATGTTTTCTTGAATAATTATAATTACATAAATGGAATTATGATAATTATAAGAGTACTTGAAAAAATGTATAAATACATTTTTCTCACTTGAAATTATATATTATTAGAACAAAATACTTAGCATCCTTATAGTAATGTATACTAAAAGAAACTTTAAAGATTTATTAAAAGTATCCTCAAGTTTGGTAGATTTGTGAAATGTATAGATATCAAAGTATACGGATTATTTAATTACGGGATTTTTATATTAAGTATGTTTTTAAAGGGAAATAAATGTTGACATGACGTCATTAAGGAGTAACACGATTTTATTTGCAAACGCGGCGATCTTTTAATACACGCAGATATTAACGGTTGTAACTTTCCCCTTTTGGTTTATAGACATCCTTTTTATGGTCACGTGTAAAATGTGGTTTTATTTACTTATAATGTATGTCAGTATATACCCCTTTGTATAATTTGTGTATTTGTCAACAACTATTTTTTTTAATCAAGTTAGTTATCTACCCTCGGGCTTGTCACCGCGGTTTCGCGGGATTTAATATTTTTTTCGTTTTTCATTGACCTACGTTTTGTATAAAATAGTTGTACGTATATCTCAACCGGTGCTATTGTTAATCATTTCCTGCTTACCGATGTTTTTGAACGCGAAAAGCATACATTCCTTACCTACATATTTCACTATAAGAGATGACAATGGCTATTATGAGATTTGGCGGCGCCGAGACTGGAAGAACACTCTTACTGAGTGAGTCATATTATAATATTATAGCGGTTGTATACACGTCGTATTATGTGTGCCACTCGTTGTAGTATTTATTATCATTGCGGTGAATCACGTTGGCAAGTCTTATACGGCAGGACCGGTTTCCGCGAACATTCATTGTACACCACTTTTTAATGTCTCTACCATTTCCTCTTGGACCGGGCTGTTGCGATGAGTCAGACAAGAATTTTTGGAAAAACGTTGGATTATATCAATATAACAATATAATATTATTATTTATTATACAAAATACGATAAATCATAATGCACACATGGGTGGTTGTTCAACCGCATACTCGCACCCATTTGACTTGATAACAATACTACTCTTCATATTGTAAACATAATTTCACTCCACAGAAACTATTATGTGTAATCTTAAAACGTAGTGGTATATTATATGATTGTTATGCAACGCTTATTTTTTGATCGACGAACTAAGTACCTGGCTATTGCCTATTACAGAACACTGCAAATTATTAAAATGTGTTATTTTTTTTTTCGGTTATAAAATATTATCGATTCGGTACTTCGGTATAATATATTATATATTACCTAGAAAATTTAGTTATAGCTCGTCAATGACAGAGTAATGATATGGTTATTTCAATATAGGTACATCACGGATGAGGTTGTCATCGTTGTCGCTGGTGAAGAGGAAATTTCATTTTTACCTTTCCTCCCGCATCGTGTATAGGTAACTATGTGTTGATAAATTTAATTATTGCATTGTTTTTAATTTTGTTTCCTTCCATGCATCTGGGTAGAAACTAAGTGTGAAAGAAAATAGCACGTAAATAATGATTTTGCTTATTTCACATTTTAAAGACGTAGTTTTTGAATAGGAAAATACCAACGACAGTTTTTTTTTTTCTAAACGTTCTCATGAAATTTCATAACTAATCAAATAATAATAATATAATATACTATTGGTTATACGCAGTGATGTAAATTGTTTAATACAATCTGTATAATATAAAATATTACAATAATATTATTATATTAATATTAATAATATTATAATTATATTATAATATTAAATATTAAATACGTTGTATATAAAAAAATAAAATACAAATGTATAAAAAAAGCCCCAGTGATGAATGGTAGGCTATGTATCAAAACAATATTGTTTCAACTGATAACAGTGATATAACAACGGTGACAGCTGGTCTCCAAAAATTGCATTATATATTAATAGATAATTACTAATAATTGTTTGACAAATTGTTTTATATGTTCCTGAATTTTTTTTAAAAAAGTTGTTAATTTATGTTTTTGTATTTTATAATAAGATTTGTTTCTTTTTTATTAAGACTATAGTGTTGAGGGCCTAAATAGTCGTGTAAACATAGTAAACACTTACAAATCAAATAATTACATACTAATTCTAATTACTAAGAGTATTAAAATCTAATATTCAAAACTCAGTAACAATACATTTTTATGTATTACTATTACCTAACTCATAATTGCCATAATTTAATTTAACATTTAATCATCATAATTGAATCATTGTTCATCAATAAAATGCAATAGATATGAATTTATGATCTTACTATACTTGAATAACTATATTTAACAATAATGTAAATACCAAAAAAATGTTCTATATAATATTTTTAATACTAGTTAGGTTAGGCTATGCTTACATTTTAGTACCTATTTATAATTATTATAATAATAATATTTATTGTTATGATAATGGGTTTATTTGAATGTTTTTATATACGAATCATAAAGCGAGGGTCTACAATTCAAATCGGGTAAGCAAATTTGAGTATATATTATATTTTTTACGTTCATTTTAGACTAACAGATATAATATTATCATATGTTATTATTATGAAAAGGGTATTTAGGACAAGTTAATAAAAATCCAGGGTAATCAATCACCGATATAGATGATTTAAAAGTGTTCGGCGACGTTTAACTTTAAAGCGATGTGTTTACACTTAACATCTACATTCTACTGTATTCTACAGTGATTTTCTTTATCTTTATCGTACTGTATAGATAGTCCTCTTTGGATACTTTTTGAAAGAAAATACTAATTCCTTTTCACTTAATACAATTTTTGAACCGTGTAACCTAGATAATATGAGCTAGTATATACGAGTATAGGTATGTTCTGAAAAAAAGTTAAATATCAATTTTACAAACCTATAATAAGAAAATACATTTTCAAATAAAAATCAATATAGTTTTTATTTGACATTTTAGAAGTATTCTAGCTATTTTTTCATATTATGAACATAATTTACTTTAAACTCGATACCTAATTCGAGTTCGGGAATTGAGCATCATAGGTAATATAAATTTCATTAGTTTATAAATATTATAGGTTCAATATTATCTAAAATGTGGTAACTTATTTACTGTCAATATAGTCTTTTGTCATATAGATTTATATCATATAAAACATTACATTCTGATGAAATAAAATTGTAAATAAAAATATTTATGTGTGTGTTTGATGTAATTAAGTTTAAAAATGTTTTGGAATATAAAATGTTACAACGAAAAAAAAAAAAATACAAAGAAAATTGTATTTAAAATGCGTTTTTAATGTAATGAAGGTAATTTTACTAATTTTCTAAATTAATGTCTAAACGAATAACGATAAAACGAGCTCGTACTACATTGTCTTTATTTAATCATGATTCGTGACTAATAGACGTATATGACGTATTTAGACCAATATGATAATTATGATACCCATAATATTAAACAAAAAATATCAGTCTACAGGGTTTTACAATAAGTCATAATTAGTATTCTAAAAAAAATTTTGCATGCATCAAAAATGTGGTATACCAAAAAATAATCAGCATCATCTAGTGCACATATACTATAGTATCACGATGTTCAAAATATTAAAATTGAGCAAATACATCATCGGGATTAGAATTTTTGAAGTTTTATAGTTTTTTATTGATATAAATGTTTATATATTTATAAAATCCCGTTATTTTTAATTCATTTGAATATAAAAAAAACACCTACTCATTTTGATAAAAGGCGAATTATCATCTTATGTAAACAGTTCATTATAAAATAAACTGCAATGTTGATTTTTATAAGTTGTGGGGTTTGTGAAATCTTATGCTGTTTCTAGTGGATTTCGCTTGTGTAAATAAACGTTTGCGCGATAAAAACGTATGTCGATTAGGTTCCAGCTATAGTGTCACTATAAATCGTCATCTGTTATATTTACTTATTAATATAATATGTTTGGATTATTTGAAATCGTATTCTTTTCTGCGGCGGCAGCAGTGGCGTCGGCGGTGGCGGTATTAAAACAAGTGAATAACGATGTTCACTATAGAGAATAACAAGTCACAAACGTAGGCATTGTTCTTCGAGTTCAACCGTAATCCATTAATATAAATTACGACAATGGCTCCGAAGAAGAATGCTGCCCATTGTGGACTAGGTATACGCATGCGAGACGATAAACCACTGTATAGTGTTGACGACCAATTCGCCAACAACGTGCGCCTTAGGCGTAATAAAGGACTAGCGATAGATCAACCGCTGAAACTCGCATCCAACACGCTGCTCTCTTGCTCGGATATGTTGTATTATTATAGTTATACGTTATAATAAATCGATGGATGTATAACATATACCGCGGGAACTTTTATTAAAATCTAAGCGTATAACGGTGCGATCGTGGTTGACTATTAATTCGCGTGACCGCATAGATTCGAAAAGTTACCAACTACAAAGGTGGGTGGGTTTTCGTAAATTAGGTACAATTATTGAAGCTAGGGGTTGGATTTCGATTCCAAAAGTGCATTAAATAAAATTACAAAAAAACTTAGAACATAAAATAAACGATTCAATCAATTACAAGATACGTTTCAAAGTCTACTATTTTATGAGTTTGTCGATTACGTTTGTTTGTTCTAGGCATATTTTTTTTTTTTTTATAAATTTTGAAAGAAAAGTTCAAAATGAAATAATAAAACTTTTTGAATACCATTAAAGTTAAAAAAAAAAAGTGTTTAAACATATAAAATTATGTTAAAATGATATGATGTCATGCTGTTTGAATCACACTTTCCATCGAATGAGTGACGTCTATTTTACTCAGCAACATTATCTAAATGCATCAACATTCAATTTTTTTTTTATTTATTACTTATCCGGTCCGGATGAAATCGTATTTGTTTAAATCCATGTGTGATATTCACTTAAAGCTCTTTTTCTCTTCTAGAAATAACTGTACTAGATATTCTTAAACAGTGTATTTTCCTTTTATTGTAACGATAGTATTATAGCTACCATTAAGTTTGAAGACGGAAATTAAAGTACATAAGAACAAGATATGAAGAAAGGGTGTCGGGCTAATGGTATAGCCACTGGTCTTGCTTCGCTCACTTCGGCGCAACCTAGTGCTGCGAGTTATTATTTCCAATTCGAAAACAATTATTATTAATCGTTATGCATTCGACAAATTAATTTTAGTGGTAATCGGTTGACGTCAACATTTGTGGTTATGTTAAGATATACTGAAAATTCAATTCTCCGTAGAAAAATAAATACAATATACCTACTACACACTATAACTACTAAATATGTGACTAAATATTATCAATATATCTTCTGTATGAAGTGATTTGTAAATACAACAGGGTTTTATTAATATAAAAATTTTATTTTATATAAAATACACATAATTCGATTAAGCATTGATGAAAACTAAGTGCCAAGATCAATTAATGTAGATATCGAAATAAATGTATTTCAAAATTTAAAATATGTTAATGTAAATTCTTGAGTTTTACTATATTATTTTAATGTGATTTTTTTTAATTCGTTCGAAATATTCTTCGGTGAATATAATATAATTTTAACTCAACTTTATTATATTGAGCTATTATGTACAAAAAATTCTGTTTTACAAAAATAAATATTTATCATACAACCAATACTAAAAATTATATTGAAATTATTGTTATTAGAAGAAATGAATGTGTCCCGTAGTTGAAATTTATTTTTCAAAGATGTAAAACGTAAATCTCGAACTCGTTTTACTGTAAACGTTTTTTACTTGAGATTTATAACAGGGAATAAACTTTACAAAACTTATCAAACATTTATCTTGTAGAACTGCAGTCGAATTGTTCTTGTCTTTTAAATTAAAGTACTAAAAAAATTGATTTAAATTGTATGTAGGTACCGTCCAATAAATCGATTTTATTTTACTGCGTTTAAATAAAAGTGTTTACATTTTTTTTTAGTATTAATATATGTATACAATTCTGTGTAACACATTCGAATAGAACGTTTTTAATTATATTACTATGTATTTCGTTACAGATATAATCGCTCCAAAATCTCACTTTACTGATTGAATTGAAATTGCTCACAGTCATAGGTGAAAGGCTAATTTAATGTAGAGACTTGGAATTAAATTTGACACGTCTTTAGGGGATGTTGGGGAGGGAGGTATGAGAAACCGGAAGAAAACCTCAATTACTCATGCCAAACAATTATTCGTAGCTTGTACGTGGCAAGCGTATTTAAAGACTCAAATGTAAAGTGTTTAAGAGATTATTTATTGCTACTTCTAAGACAATATTGTACGAAGTTATTAAACGACTTTCTGTGTGTCAGGGTAGTGGAGTGTATTTGAAAAAAAGGTTGAAAGAAGTAATGTTTGAACATTACTTTGAATAAAATAATACTGTGATATAGACTTTAAAATATATTTAATACAATAAATGTATTTTTTCTTTCATTACGAATGATTAAACTCATACATTTTGGTTAAGTTTTTTGAAAAAGTTTAGTCAGTCCTTAAATAATGGTGTAGTGTTTTAGTTAATAAAAAATAATTGATTACGAATCGGTGAAAATGGTAAAATACATTTTTTACAAACAACAAAAATATTTCCATTTTTTTTTAATCGAAGTATTAGAGTATTATTTTGGTAAACAGATTTTTGTAGTATGATGAAGTTTTAAATAGTAAACTAAACTTGTGTACCTATTTCATATTTTAGTCTTTACTTTACCTGAAGCACTTTTTATAATATATTAAATAATTATTGTTTTAATAACAAAATCGCGTTGGTGGACGTTTTATGTGCGATAATATCAATGCTTAGCTTCCATTGTTAGTTGTTACGTTTTAATTTCCGTTTTAACTCTTTAGATTATATTAATATCGCGAATAACCTCTCACAAATTTTAACGGTGAGCTCAAAGTTGATGTATTAGTTCATTGATGCGCACTTTGACTCTCCGGTAACTGCGGTTTGATAGATTGTGCATTACGAAATATTATATTATTGTTGAATTGTTATTGTGCTAGAAAAAAATATATGGGTTTGGCTAACGGAGAATCGATAGTAGGTACATTGCAGTGTAGTAAAATCGTTAGAAATCGACAGGTATTTTGATACGGTTGTATTGAACACACATTATGCTTACGATTCGATTTTTTGTTTTGTTTTTCAATCAATAAATCAAAAATTTAATATCTATTTGCATTAACTAAATGACTATTTAAAGTTTTTATAAATACGAATACTTTTCCACACATCAAAAATATTATCAATTGTAAATTTGTAAATGATAAAGGCTCAATTTTTTAAATTATTTCCATATATTTTCAACTACAAATAATTGTCACTTTTATCACTATAATAGTATTTATAAATGAAAAAAAAATTGCCTTTTACGTTATAAGCATGGACTAGTTACGTCAAAAATCTACACCTACGAACATCCGATTTCAATCCAAATCACGAGGACCATCTAGAATTATAGAATTTAAATACTGATGACATAATTAATGTTTCCGTATGATACAACATTATCGTTTTTATAAAATTAGAACACTTACTGTATATGACCGGTCTTCAAATGAATTAATAAAAATAAGCCAAAGATGTCATATGTATAAATAAAAATTGATTAAAATATTTTAACGGAAGTTTAAGAGGACAAGAGTCATAGAGAAATGGTTTTTGCTTCTCGCTTGTAATTGCGTCAGTCATTCGATTCGCAAGCTAATCCATGTTTACCGTTCCATTAAATAATAACGTGTCCGTTGCATCATTCCTATTTATGACCTAGTGGATTTTTATAGACTGTTTTCTCTGGTCCCCTACTCCCCGGGAGCACATGGTTTCGGTGTTTAGCGGACTGTAAAAACTTAGCAAACAAACGTTGTGACATTGCGGCGATGGACTTCTCTGGGTCAGGATATTTTGAAATCTATTTCCGTTAATTTTTATTTTTCAAAGTGTTGCTGGAATTTATTCAATACCATCTACCTATGTGTTTAAATATTTGATAATATTGTAATTTTTTTTCGCTCTAAACTCATATTAACGAATCACGAAATATCTTTTTTTTTATATATAACGATTAATTTATCGTTATAAATATTGTAATATTAAATATTATATCTTGTCAAATTTAACTTCTATAATGTAATATATTAATAATTAAAAAGTAAATTTACCTATAGATACTATATAGGTAGTTGCCGTACTCTTAAAATTATAATAATCGGATGCGGGATGACAAATTATCGCATCCTATACATTTTTTTAAACGCCTACTATACTTTTTCTTGCTGGAAATTTGAGGATGTGAGTCATTATTCGAGTTCCAAACATTAGTCAATCTTATATTGAAATGTATCAATATTTTCAGTTAAATGTGTGTAGTTTTTATTATTTAAACGTAAATTAAATTTTAAAGTAGATGTTTGAACTTTGACTTCTAAAGTTATATGAAATTACTTAAACTAAACATTACATGTAATCATTGTTACATATATTTAAAACATGGTAGTATAAGAAATATTAATTAATATACATGATAGTACATTAATGTTTATTTAATGTTTAAATTATTATTATGGATACCTGATTTTCTAATGTTCCGAGAAAAAATTGATATCAACGTCTATCTATATTATTTTAATATATAATATATATAAATTTTTACGTGCAGTAAAAAAGTTATACTTATGTTTTAATATATAATTATGTATAATAGATACTTGTATCATATATATTTTGTTAAAACAATATCTTATGATTTTTAGCACTGATAGAAAAATTAATTAAAACTATCCAAAATTTATGAGCAACGATATACAATTTTTTTGTGTTATTTTATAATTAATGTGTAAAACATGTTTATAATGATACTTTTTCTCGGAAAAGATTTTTATATTTTAAAATTACTTTTATTTCAACATTATAGCTGGTTCTAAATTCAACACAACCTCTAGACAGAATAAGACAATGTGACCGTTTCCTAGTCCTTGATCTTCACAACGACATAGAGTATATTACAGTATTGGTATTGTATATTACATAACATATTATATTATATTACGTATTACAAATGCGTATTTAATTTCTGTATTTCCGTAAATACTTTCCTTTTAAATTATAATCCGCCGGTTAAAATATGTTCAAATTTATATTTAACTGCAAAAACAGTATGATTTAAAATCAAAATAAATATAGTTAAATCAAAACTATCGTATTGTATACGTTATAGATACGTTGATGTATATACTTTTATTAAATATTGACACAAATTTTAGACCATAAATGTACTTTTATCTAAAACTAATTTGGAGTGATTTTTAAAAATTACAGTAAACAATATTCAAATGGGTTTCGATGATTACAAATTATAGTTTTTAGGTACATTTTTAATTAAATCTGGATGATATCATTGAAAATCAATCATGAGGTCGAGTTGAATAGTTATAAAAAAATTAGGTTGGTTGTATTAAGGTAAATAGGAGATATAATACAATTATTATTTTTGAAACCTGTCATGATAAAGTGGTATGACCAAAATGTGTTAAGACCTAATGCATGGTGCGTATAAATATTGTGTTGGATGGATGGATAGGAAACTATTGGTAAGCCATGCATGTAGCACTACGTGACGTCTTTTCATCAAGGTTTGTCAAATTATAGCTGTCGATAAGCTTGTTACAAAGTTGTTTTGAAACTACATAGTTACATACCTTTACGATAAATAATAATGAAAAAGTAAATACTAATAAATAGCAACTATTTAATTTTATAATAAATCGAAACTCATTCTTCTACAAATCGGGAATTTTAAAATCTAAAACTGAATCAGTCTTAAGGGTTCATTATAGAAAAAAGATTTCTACATTTTTTTTAACATTATTAATTGATATTACATGATAACATATTCTCCAAGAAAAGTTATAATTATAAATTATTGAAATTAATTCCTAGACAGAACAATTTTACTGAAAATATGTGTTAATATTTATATTGTCTAAACCAACAATTATTATTAACTGTTCCATTTTTTTCTAATTATTAATAATTTTAATTTCTTATTGCAAATGAATATTTTCGTTTTTTTAGTTGTTAAAAATTATTTTAAACTTTGGTTTACTGCTGTTGTAAAATATATTTTAGTTACAAATTTATTGTATCCGTTGGTAATTTTTTTATTTTGTAACTATATGTATATTATATTAATTATTCAAATCAATGTCCTCGTTAAATGTTCCATAAAGCGAATGTAAAAAAAAATAAAAAATTATTAAATACGTTTTTGGTGATTCACGTAATAATGCGTAAAAAAATATTATTTGCGGTCCAATACAATATTATAGGAATAATAAGGATTAAAATTGACTTTCATTCTCAAAAATCGAAGGATCATGACGTGTATTGGAAGTATCTAGGTGAATAGTTAGTTTAGTATTATGGTTATTTTTGTTGTTTGTCCCTTGCCATCGTCAGTAGTCAATATAGTTTTTGATAACTGTTCATTTTATCATCACCTACAAGATAATTCTCTACAAAAACAAACAATGCCTAGATACACAGACGAGTGTAGTATTGGATTTTTACGGCTGAAAAAAAAAAATTTAATTAAATACACAGTACGAGTAAAACCGAAACAATTTTAAATACCTAAGTGTGCCGCGCGTATAGTAGCAGGTGAATATTGTTCTAAATATGATTGCGGTTTCCTAACCAAACGAACTGCCGCCGCGACAACCATGTCTTGTATGTCGTGTCAGGTGACTAATAGAGGTTTCCACGCAATACGAACTCTTACGGCCGAAAGTGATTTGGTTCGTAATTGCAAATCAAAAACGGTAAACTCCGTTTATAATAAAAATTGTGTGCACCGAGTTGGTGGTATATAGAATATTATAGCCCACAAACAATAATAGTCGGATTATCGTTTTTTTTTTCCTCGGATTTTATTTTTATTTTTTTCTCCAGAAAACACGTTCTGGTGCAATTCAATTTTCAAACCAATCGAAAATTCTCCGGAGCAAGCAATATCAAATCACTCGACGCATTTCATATTTTACACCGTTCGAATACACATCAAAATCATTGTTATTATTTTTTTTTATAAGTATGTTAAGCGGTCCGTAATGAAAATTTTCAAAACTGGTTAACTTCATTTACATAATAATTATTAAGTATTTTTTTAATTTTTTATTCGCGGTGTTTGAAATAAATTGACGCGCCAGGCGGACAAATAATAGACAAAGGTATTTCGGGCACGTTTTATTTTCTACATCAATTTTAACTGTTCAAGTAATTAAAATCGAAGAAAATGAGATACCTACGTTCCTTGAACAGTCTTATTCTGTGTTGTATTGTTATCAACAAATTATAATAATGACTAACGACTATCGAATGATAAAATATGGATGTTTCACGCGAATTACTAATTTATTGCGTTTCCAAGTATTATCATATTGTAATTAAACGAATAGTGCGAATTTCCGATTTTTAATTGCAATGGTAAAATTATATGTTATTTCGCATGGATTTTTACACAAAGTTTGGAACAGTAGGTAGTTTTAGAAAAATGTGACAACATTTCTTTTTTATCAATACTCTAAAAACTGCAGTAATACAATTTGTATAATTCTATTCTCCTGCGATATTTATGCTTTAAAGTTTATATAGTATATAAAGGATTAAAAAAATGTTCCAACGGATTAATGAGATGTAAATACAGCGTGGATTGTTATTTTTGTTTTCTTTTTTAATTAAAATAATAATTATAAATACATATTTTACCGTAGAAAATTGATTTATTAAATACCAATTGATAATAGGACTATGGCAAAATAAATATATAATACATTATTCATTCAAATAAAAGTACCTACGTATTAATACAATAATATTATTTATAAAATCAATTGCTGAAATGTGAAAACGCGAAAAATGTAATTTATAATTATTGAACCGAGTAATCAGATTTCCGTCTAAAAATTGAGATCAATTTAGAGTTATATTTGGGCTTATTAAATATTACATACTAATTACAACATTCAATCAAAACTGGCGTTTAATTTGAATTCTCCGTTGATTTTGGCACCCATGCAGCAACCAAAATCAACAAAGAAGACTTTTCATTGACATATTTTTTTATTATTTTTCGACAATATTTCTCAAATCGTCGATTTTTACGGTATGACGAAATAATTTTTTAAACGGTACTTGGCCCAAAAATGTCACTTATATTGCACTTTGTATACACAGTAATTTCGCTTTGCGAGGTATAAGTATATTATAGTGAAAAAAAAATAATAATAACCTGAGTTAATCGCTTCCGGTAAGAAGTGTCCATAGTTTGTACTCTGCACTTATAATATTGTATATAGTATTGGTTGTGTGTGTCAATATTTGTTAAAATGGAAGACATTTTGGAGAAAATACGTTACTGTATTCATAGATCCGGAACCAATGTACACATTTTTACTTATGTCATCAAAAATCTATTCTCTCATCTTCTAAAATACAATAATTCCTGATGTATGTAATTTTTGTTATTAATGTCATTCTTTGAAAAATAATACTGTGAATTTCAAAATGGTTTTACTTTCATAACAAGTATTGAGAAATATAATGACAAATAAACTAACCCAAGTACAATTATTATGAAGTATTTAATATCAAATTTGCATTAGATCGTTTCCAGCGATAACCATTTAAGTCAGATGTATTTTAAATTTTAAACGCATTGTGAATAGAAGTACATTTTATTAGATTTAACGATAGGGTTCAGATTAGTTATAGTTAGTTTAATCTGAAATCATTTTATTATTATTGAACAAACCATACATTATGTTTCGTGCATTATTAAATAAATTTACTTTTAAAAACAATCTATACACAGTTTTGTGTCAATGAGAGGGACAAGTATTAGGTATTTTGGTTATTAACTTGAATATCATGATTGAGGAAGTTGCTAATTATTGTAATACCTCACATATAGTTCTTAGATTTGGTGGTTTAGGATAATTGTACTAAAATAAAACAAGAGCAATAATAATTTATACAGTGTCTATAATGAATCAGTATTGATGTAGGTAATATAATTGTGTAAATAGAGTTTCAGTCTATTTCTATTTATCTAAATCTCATTTTATTGAATTCAACTTAGAATTAAATTATCAATGTTTGTATTGCTTTTAAGAACTTATTAAATTGCTTTGGTTCTCACAATATTCGAATTTAGTGATATCAACTTATAAAAGCAATAATATACATTTGCAAAACATTTAGAAAAAAAAAACATCAACTCTAAATACGTAATGCATTTTGTGTATAAAATAAATATGAATTGTCATATTGTAAGGGTCTTGTGTCACTTGTATATACCACTCAAAATGGAAGCATTTGCTTCTAGAATTGAATTCGTTCATCGCTTCTTCAATTAATGACTCACGAGAGACAATATTTGAATGCGAATCTCAGATTCGAAATAGGTGGATAAGCGTCGGTCAACGATTGCAAAAATTAGGTCATAATCTATTTGATCATTTATTTCAAAACCGTTGATATTTGCTACAAGATAGATATGAGATCACGTGGTTTCTTACTCTTAAACAAACCGTTGTTCAATATTCTAATAATTAATAGTCCGTAAAGTACAATTTTAATTATGTACATAAATCGGTGTACAGTGTTGTCGATGGTTCATTATTGGAGGGGATTTTTATGATTATTACTGCAAAGACAAAATATCCGAACACTTTTTACTGATGAATATCACCTACTTATTATTCAATCCAACTCATGCAAAAGTATTACAAAACCAAAAAATAATATAATATGTAACGAGTGGTTTTAAATTTAGAATGTTCATTATGAATAAATTGTGGTGTTTGTGGAATGAATACATTATATTATATGAGTAATAAATTACTTTTTATAATTAAAATTAAATTAATGAAAAAATTAGTTTTAAGAAAATGTCGATAAAAAATGGACAAAATTCAGATTTGGAATTATATTAAGAAAAAATTATATATTATAAGAGATCAATTTTATGTACACATCCTGGAGTTATTTTTGCACAATATCGATCAAAATAGTATAGATACCTATTTAAAAAATTATTTTTGATTAAATGTAATAACTACATATGTAATTGTTCTTAACATATATCTTAAATACGTCATAACTTATATACAATAAAAAGCTGATAGGTAATTTAAGTTATTATAGTAGTAAGTTACGATAGGTAAAATGTTATTATTTTACTTCGAGTTTATACATTTTAGTTATAGTAATTTTTATTATAAACATTAAACACGTAATACGTAATTAATTCTCTATAAAGCTGAAAATGCATTAGTAATATGTGATAAATAATTATAATTAAATGTTGTTTTCAAACTTTACCCATGGAATAATAAATATACTTACGTTTACAAACTGTGACATGATAATTATTGTCAGCTCGAGAAACGTATTTTAATATCACTGCAGGATTAATGTTAATCGCACGGTTATTGTAAAATAGTTTAGTTTAGTCGTTATGGTTTTGTTTCGATGAACAGATGTAGTTAAAATATAAAAATAAAAAATTGGATGTCTTGATTTTTTCTATACTTATACTTAATGGTAAAATAATGAACCATTTACATTGGCATTTTGTGTGGATTTTACTAGTTAGATACTTATTATTTAATTTAGACGTGGAGGAATAATTTAAAAATGATAATGAACTTCTTAAGCTACAAGCTTACTCATATATTTCATGCAAAGGGTACGTATAGTGTATGAGAAAAATATACACTATACTACAATATAATGTATACAATATACATTAATATATTAATATTATGTGGTTAAGTACAATAGAATTATATTGAATTCTAATGAATTATTTTTGTCTTGAAAATGTATGCAACACATAAGTACTTATATGTTATATTTGTCGACAAAGTCATAGTAAGTTCATCAAATTTATAAACTCATTATGTTTTACCGTGTGAAAGGCAACCTTAAATTTATTGATGTGGAAACTTTAATGTTCAAATAAAATTATTTCTGAGTTATACCTAGTGCTTTTGAACAAAATAAATATTGTTTTTTTTGATCTTTTGATTAACACACACACACACACACACACACACACACATACAAATGCGTTTATGCATATATACAGAAACCGATGGTATTAAAATTAAGTAGAAACTCTAGTATAGATTTTGCTATGCGGGAAATCCGGAATTAAATGCTAATAGTGATAATTAATAATTTAATTATATGTAATCATATGATAAAGAACTGTGCACCTCATATATGTACTAAAGGATTAATATTTACTATTAATATTCATATAAAATGTATGCAAGAAATTCGTTTGATAACATTTAGCTATGATTTGTATGTCTGTGTACACAAATATTTATGTCATTTAATAAACAAATTTAAAATTTATTTTGATTCGACCATTCAATTAAAATGTTTGCACTAAATAATATAAAAATTTCGCTAAAAAATATACCTATTATAACTATACTATTTAAGATTATGTGATGAACTTATGACAAATAGTGAAACTAATTATTTAAACTTAATTATATTGAATACATTTGGTTAGGTACTTTAATAATATGACTATGTGAAAACTCTTGATTATTTTAAAGTGATAAGATACATTGATACATTTATTGACTAGGTATTTATATTTTATGGAAGTTTTCATAGGTAATTAATTGTTATAGAAAACAAACAGGTAATCGCTAAAAATAAATGGATACATAAAAATGATTTGAAACGAATGTTTTAGATGCTCTGTAACAAAAATTGTGTTTATAGTTTGTACTTATTAACATTTTGGATCAATAAATTGTAGTTTAGTATATTTGATATAAAAGATAAAATAAAATAGAAATGTGGTTTATCAATGCGAATTATTATAGACATATAGATATCATAATTATTATAGACATAAAGATATAAATGTTTATTTGGAATCTATTTATCTAAGGTTAAATTCATTAAATCTACGGTAAGACGTCATAAGTCTCCGTAGGTCTCTGTAGTCTCTGTAGGACTTACATGAGACACGCCACACGCATATTCGACGGTTCTATTATAATTTAAATATTTTGCATAGAAGCTTAAGAGTGTAAGCTTCCAAACAATGTTTTTGAGGTATAATAAATAAATTGAAAATTACGAACTTTTTTACCATGCATAAAAACAAGTAGAATGGTTATTAAATATATTACTGGTAAAAAAAGTTTCTCGATGGATTAAAATTTAAACCACTTGTAGGACTCAATCCAAAAATGAAAATTAGTTATTATAAAAATTTTTTCGAATACTTTTCAAACGGGTAAAAGTATTGCTGTATTGATATGATATAGAAATGTATAATAGCTATAATAGTAATATATACTATTATTGTTTAGAACAATGATTAATGACATGGTTGTTTTATAATATGAATAGCAAACAATCTTTTGTGTTTGAAAAGAATGATTATTTATTAGAGTTTATGAAGTGGCTAAAAAACTAGTTAATTTCAACTAGACAGTATACCATGACTAAGGTGTTAAATTGTCTTTTAACTATTGATACGACTCATGAGCTATGTTATAGAAAATAATGAGAAGTGTTGTTGAAGAATTATCAACATCGTATTAAAAATTTGACGAAATGAAATGTAGCAACTGAAAGCTATACATAGTTTGAAAAGTATTGGAAACTTGAAAGCCACTTGTTATCATAATTATGAAAAATTTAAAAATTCCTTAAATATACATTAGACTGGAATTGAACCAATTATAATTTATTCACCAATAGTTAGTAAGAAATAAGTGATCTAAAAGAGGCTATTGTTTATATACATTTTATATTAATACTCAATAATGAGTATCACCCGTTGCTTTTTATGTTTTGATAATGTAAATGCCCTTTATCGTAAATATCTACCTTTTAAGTATTCAACATTGATGTCTACTGTAATTATTATGAACACAAATCACTAGAATTCCATTAGGAATTTAATCACCACTTTCAATAATCGGTTGAATTTATATTTTATCATTTTAGTTTTACAAAAGTTTCCTCGTGAAAAGGTAATAAAATTAATAATATTTTTTTTTTGTTTTCAGATTTGCGACACATTATTTACACGCACAAAAAAAACCTAATGAAGGGTTTACAGATAAAGTACGATGCTCTGCAGCTGTTCGACGACTGATTCAATGGTCATAGTGTACGAGAAACAATCGGGCTAAATGAGCTGAAGTGTCACAACAATTCCTCAGCGACTCAACTGTTATCCGTTCCCACGACGAGGAGACCCTTTATTGGACACACGAGACATGTGTCATTTACAATATTATGCTCTGAATCTAAGTAAATAAATGGACTAGGGAGTTCACACAATATAATATGTTTCATGAAATATCACATAGCTTCTTTTCAGGATTTACTTTGTATCATGTTTCACTTTTTTTTATTTTTTTTTTTTTTAAACAATTTGATAGTCTGTAGAGTGCGAATAACATTATGTGAAATAAGACATGTAATTGTTACTCATAAGTCATAAGTCATAATTATTATAAATTGAATGTTGAAAATTTAGGTTAGAAAATTGGTGAGATGGGAAAATTAATTTTTATTCCTATATTTCGTCATAATATAATATGTGATATCCAAGTACTCACATTATCAGTTGTTTAAAAATCAAAGAATATTAAAAATAGTTTGAGGAAATAAGTTTTCATCTTTAATATTCATCACTCGAAATTTTCAATGAACAATATGATAAAAATTTATTTATTAGAATATTCAACTACCTACGTATTTTAATAATTTAATTAATGATATTTTATACTTAACCCTTATATAAATTATTTGTTTAAAATTGTTGCATTTCTAATGTTATTTTTACTATATTGGTTTTGATAAATAACGCCGTAAAAAAAGAGCCAATGAATTAGTCTCTTTATATCTTAATATAGTTTATATTACTATATTAGTGCAAGTTCCATAAACATTTGTAATCAATTTGAATTTAATGAAGAAGTCAGTAGTGAAGAAATTAGCGAAAAAAGTTTTACACTTTGCAAAATAAAGGTAAGAAGTACATTTGTTGAATCATAACAAGAAAATCAAAAAAAGATTTATATAGGATAATTAAACATCCTATATAAATAGGTAAAGTGTGTATGATTTATTTGCATATTATATTTTTTATACAATCACAATATATACATAGCGACATTGTCATAGCAGTAGTTTGAAACTCTCTATAAGCGACTTCAATCGCTCAATCATCCCTTCCGTAATAATATATAAATTTTAAATTTTAATACTTATAAAAGTTAGGTCATAGGCATTATAGCATTCGAGAAGTTTGATCCTGCATCTTTCATATTAATTATTATTAAACTAATCCATAATATCTTGGCTTATAATTCATTAAAATGTAATGTAATCAATATAATGACTTATTTCTATTAATCTGATTCATTACATATTTAATACATTTAAAATTTTATTTTTATTATTTTAAACCAAATATTAATAAGATTAAAATAAAAGTTGAAAGGCACAATTTTTGTGGGAAGAACCCTCGTACATAAGTAAATATCTAACTTTTTGACTGTCATAGTTTGAAATGATTGTTGAGAAAAAATGTTTTTATTAATTTCATTACTTTATTTGATAGATTACAATAGTAATTTTTTTCTGTTTGTCAATTTATTTTCACATTTATTTAGATTCAATATTTATTTCATAAACACAATATAGAGTAGACTTTACTTGTCTACTCAGTAGAGTATTAAATCTTGGGTCCTTGGCTACCAAGCATATACAATAGAATAATATTACTAGAATAGTTCCAATAATAGATAAGTAGATGTTGAAGAAATTTAATAACAGTATTACAATTAAAATAAAACTGTCACCCAAATATATAAAAAAAAAAAAGTGTAAGCTGCCCATGATTGTTGCTTCCATTTGGATTATGAATATTTTCAATGTTTGATGTATAATGTTCATTAAATTATTATATTATAAACAATATTCAATAATATATACATTAATCCAGCTAAGATATAGATAATTAGTAAATATAAGTATGATACAATATTGCGTTTTATACTTTTCGATGAAATTAAACACATATCGATTTGCTATGTTGTTTTGATCGTTTATAGATTCAATCATATTTTTTAAGTAGTAAATATATTAAAAAAAAAAAAAAAACAAATCAGGTACTGTATTCTTTATTACATAGACGTTTACTCATCTGGATGAACTTCTGAGTAAATACCTGTAATGGTTATCCACTAGGGAGTAAAAAACAATTACTGAGATTTAAATATTGTTTTAATTATTTTATTTTAAATAATCTTAAAGTTTTAAGATTTTATCATTTAAATCACATAGCATTTCAGTTTTATTACTGAATAGTGCATTTAATTTATCAAAGTTTTTGAATTTATAATTAGCGGTTCTTTTTAGGGTACAAAAGTTGACATAACATTCTTATTTTGGTTGATTTTCATAATTTTCTATATCACATGAAATTTTTAAATAAATTACATGTGATGCACAAAAGTACATATTTTATTGCTATAACTCTCGAGCACTGTTGATGATAAATATAATGTTATCAGTCAATGCTATTTTATATATATAATCTAATATAATACGAGTATACTATACAACCTATAGATAAAAATAACAATTGTATTTACAATTTTATTTATTAACTATAAATGTAATAATGTATTACAAATATGTACCTAAATAGGGAAATTTAACTATTAATAAAGCCACGAAGTGAGATTTTTTTTAAACCTTTTATAGAAAATAACAAACTTAATATTAACATTAGTCATTTTATACAAAAAAATAATCTGCTATTAGTCGCCAACTATTTTCGTCATTCGTTTATCTGTGATAACTAATACTATATAATTTAAAATATTAAATATTTTCATATTAAAAAAAATCAACCAGATGTACCTAGATCTGCTGTACTGTAGGGGTGGAGTAGATCTCATTCATTGAATAGGTCATTACAATGGATTTGTTAAATTTGAACATAGATATCATTGTATACGAATAACGATTCTGAACGGAGATGATTTGTTAGTCTAGAATAGCCAATAGGCATATTATATAATATATTATGTTATATTTAAATTAAAATATTATCTCAATATTTGGTTTTCAAACGCTTATAAAAAATAATTATTCATAAAGCATCATTGTAAAACCAATAGATTCCATCACTCCGTTTAGAATCCAATAAAACTGAAACAATAATATGGGATAAATTTTGAATAAACTTTTATACGAATTTGAAGAATAACTTTACTGTAGTTTTTGGTGCAGTCACTGCAACTGATAAAAGTAGAAACATTAAGCGAGTTCAAAATATTTTATATAAGGCGTATATTACATAGGTGAACAAAAATCAAAATAGCTGTAATATTGGCATAAAAAAAAAAAAATATTGAATTGAGAATTGAAAAAAAATTACACCAAGTAAGTATTTATGTTATTCAGCAAGTCAAGACGTACACGGTATATATTAATTTTGGAGCAAAAGAGTTACCTACTCGTATCCGATGTGAAAACCATAAGGCAAAAATTAAAAATGCATGACAACATTTTTCATAAAAAACGAATTATTCGTAAAACGACGTTATTTCCGTTAAAAATCGTCGGGGTGGTAACTACTGCGGAACATTGTTCTTGCGTGATGATCGCGGTGTTTGGACACGAACCAATATGCCGCGGCGACACAATGGTCGAATGTTAAGGTTCTACGGTCGAACACGTGTTTGTAAACGAATAATGATAATAATAAAATCATTTTGCCACAGGAAAACGTTCCGCGTACGGATCGCACGGTAGACCGTGTACTATTGTGTGTACAAATATTTTCGGAGTGGTGTGGGAGACCGATATAATAGACGGTGAACCGTGCGGATCGGCTTCAGAGTCGTGTGACGAGCCTCGTACTCGGGATTGCCCGCTGTTTATTTTTTTTTTTTCGTTGTTGTTTAGACGTATGCGTCCGTCGGCTCACGAAAATTAGCACGTAAACGTGATTTTTTTTCATCTCGACGTTTGACGCGATTTTTTCAACGCGAAACCCGTCACAGCCAGCTCAGTATTTTCAAACGGAATTTATCGCAATTTTTCGCGAAAATTCCAACCATTCCGAGGGAAGTTCGTGAAAACGTTGGTGTTCGCGCATCGCATTACCATACCATAATATTGCATAGGTACGCGATAGTAGTATTCATATAAATCATGACGACTTGCAAATCCTGTGTCATGTTGGGCCTGTTGCTTTTAGCATGCACTTTGGGATGCACCGTCGGAGTCCAAACAGACGCACAAGCAATGGTCAGTATTTCAATAAACATTGCCTTGAATAATAACTACTAACTACACTTTACAAACACCGTTACGAATCTATGGCCGTCGGAGGTTATTGTCAATGTTTATTATTTTTTTCTCGCCCCTCATGTACGAATCGATTACACACCCGTGCTGGGTGTTATTCTTACGACTTTATCCAACGTTATAAAATATAATATCTTTTCGATTAAAACATGATGTGCAAATATACACGCGTATCGAGTAATTTGTTGTCTATAAAAACGATATACCTGGATAGGTAGTATAGATCATAAAGACCGTATAAGGAAATGTTTATTTCTTTTTTTTGTTTTTTGTTATTTTCCGGTAAATACAAATTTACATTTCAACTACATAATCATTCAATGTTTAAATCTATTAAAAACCAATTTAATATTTTATGAGTGTATGCACGTCGTAGACTGTATTCTCTGTGGAATATTTTATGAAGTTAAAAAAATTATATGTTGGGCCTTTTTTCATAATTTTATACTACGAATAATGAAATAATACATTGTAAAAAGTTTTATTATTCATTCAATACATTTTTAATAGGTAGTTGCATAATGTATTGACCAAATTTGTATTTCAAGTTGAAATATTGATCACGTTACCGTTTTTACAGTTAGGTATGCTTTTTAAATACTTACTGCATATATTTACTAACATTACCGAAAATTCGAGTGATTTATTCTACATAGAATAATTGAACTTTTTTTAATCTTACTTTTAGTAGATTTTATATTTTGATTTTGTATTACATAACACACATAATGGCGGTTTTTTTTTTTTTGGCCTATAATGTAACATAATATATTTACGTAGGATATAATATATTTTTTATTATGTGTTTTGGTTTGTTTCTCACTAAGTATACGATATTAAAATAAGTTTAACTGTAGTTCATAATGAACCATTAAAATAAACAAATTCTTAACATGTGATTTGAATACTGTTTAAATTGTATGTGATGATTTATTTTACAGATGTATTTATCTCAGTTTGGTTATTTGAGCCCTTCTATGAAAAATCCAAATTCAGGTCATATTATGTCCGAGGAAACAATGGCCAGAGCGTTAATGGAGTTTCAGTCGTTCGCCGGTCTAAATTTGACAGGTAAGTGCGTCATTTTACCTGACTCATCTGGGTATCGTGGAAGAAATCGGATAAATGTCAGTGAACCTGAAAAGTGAATTTGCATTATAAAATTATGGTGTTGCGTAAAAATGCTACGAAATAGTTATGAATAATTTTTTCATTTATATTACCATTACTTATTAAACGAAAACAATAATTATTGATCTTATGGTATTTATCGACGAGCTCATTCAGTGATTCACATCGCGACCCAAGGGCGTGAGCATGGAGATTAATGACCTTCCTTAACACTTCACTGTCATGGTTTTAACTGAATCCACACAGCAACATGTTTTTTTAATAGATACTCATATAAACAAAAAGTTATGAGACAATTTTTTCCGGTAGACCTTGAAACAAAAAAACCCCGTTAAATTAAACATGTTTGGCGGGTTTTTACGGGGAATTCACCTACATCATATTATTATAATGTTATGTACAATACCTAAATCTGTAATTCTCATAATATTCAATATTTAGATATTCTTGACTTCTTGAGTCACTTTTGAGTCTTAAATGGAGTTTCATTATGAGTCACGATATTTCGAATTGCAAATCTTTAACAACTTTATTATTTATCATAAAATCATCCCAGTTATGTAACAATATTATATTATTATCTGCTTGACGATTGATGACGACTGATTTTAAAAATAAATTCGAGTCTAGTTAATTATGTGTGTTACGTGTTTATTTATAGACATCACAGATCTTATATTATATTATATCGTTTTTTCTATAATGTCATGTATTTCTCATTATTTTGATTATTTTTATTTTTATTTTCTCGAAATTTTACCGCAAGTACATGTAGCTGAAATTGTTTGGAGCACCCAAGTTTCATACAATCAGACAAAATATATTAATGTCTGAGCGCAATGTGTTTTAACGTTATGCTTTCTCTAAAGTAATTTGATAAGAAAACCATACGTACGTTGAATAATATAATTTGAATTGGGATGATCAAGACTTATTATAATAATGAGCAGACGGTACCTAATATAAATATCTTATCTTTATTGACCGTTGCCATTTTCATATCAGTTCAAAGCTGATAAAAATGCATGAATTGTATATAAACACGTCTACTGTAATATTATATGGTTTGTTATTTAAAATGTTAAAATTGCTGATTGTCTAATTAATGCAATAAAACGTTAAAGGGTGCGTTTATGATCTTCAAGCTCTTAGGTCCTTGTATATATGCATATATGCATCTATGATATAAATATGTTTATGTATAAATATATTACAAATAAAACTAGTTATGAAAATTATTAACAAGATAAAAACCATTTTACATGCATTTGAATCACTTATGTAAATACATGGAGTAAAACGATAATAAGTTATAATCAACGGTTTTATGAATTTAGAAGATACAGTAAGTTACCTATTGATAATGCCCCAATTATGATCTTAAAGTCGAGTCTTCTGTCAATGTTATTCATAATATTACACGCTCAATGTTCGCCAAAAATGTTTTCATTTAACTCACTTAACACTTTTAATTTGTCTACGCCTTATACCAAGACCACGTATTCACGCAATCACACTACAAATCGTTGTGAGTGTTAAAGTAATTACAGTACTATAGTTATTGAGACACCCACAGTAAACAGTCCATCATCATGAAAAATATTTGATTTTTTTTAAAAAATGTACTAATTAATTGGTAGAAAGTATGAGTATACTCCTATAATCCCACAAATTTCTGAAAAATAATAGTAAAGATGCTTATATGCAAATATTGTACAATTTTGAATCACGCATGCAATAAATTTATAATTTTATTTACAATTGTAATATTGTATTTCCTCATCAATAATGTTAATAATATGGTGAACTATTTATCTTTTATGAATCATGGCATTCAAGTGATATAAATTCACTTGAATTTAGCCTTAAAGATTACCAAGGTTTTGGTTGTGATTGAAATAATAATTCTGCCACTCTTTTTCTAGAATATATTGAAACAATCAATCATTGTATCTAAATCATTTAATTTCGATTTGAAATATTGAGAACACTTTTTTTTGGTTAAATTTAAGCAGAAAAATGTTGTAGTAGGTTTATGTATTATAATACTTATTCAAGTTTTATCTGATTTTGGTTTGCATCCATTTCACATAATGATTTTAATTTTACATAAACATATCAATTATTGTTAAATATTCTTACACTCATATTTTATCGTTTGATCTTGCCTAATCTGGTATTACCGTAAATGGCATAAGTGACCTAAATCAAATAATCCTATATAGAACTATATAGTATGTACTTCAATAATTACATAAGATTAATATTTCTAATTATTAACTATTTCTCCCGATTCCTAGGTAGATCGTAGGTATATATGTTAATATTTTAATCTCAATTATTTCTTAATAAAATATAAAAGATTAATACAAAATACTTAATTTACCCGACACATTGATTTTTACATCGAAGTAGTTAAAAGGCCGAAGGAATTTTTTATCAAAATACTATACGTTTTTGGAACTATATTTAATAAGTACACAATCTTAAGCCAATTCTTGCGTCAAAAATATTGCTTTAACTTTATAATATAAGTCCTTGGTTAGAAAAGATTATTTTCTAATAGTATTTAGCAGAGGAGATATTTCATGCTGATCATAATGATTATGTTGTAATTCACGTTTTCCTTAAATTTGTTGATTTTAATTTAAATAAAATAGTATCCATCAATCGTTAACAAATACTCTAGATTCATATTTTTATTTTCCATTCATATAAATTGATATAAATAATAATAAGCTAAATTCATATAATATTCTATCCGTGCACAGTAAAAGGTCTTTATTATTAATAAATTACCATATTAAGGGTTTGGATTTTAATATTTCTACCTTACCATAGGATAATTTAATATTATGTTTCTATAGAAATTAGTGAATAATATAAAATAAACTGTCTTCAGTTATTAAAAAAATCATAATTATATTACTTTTTTATTTTATGATTCAGGAGACAAAGATTATTTTGCAAGTCTTTTTAAGTTACAAATTAATGCACAAACAAAAATTTACATGCAGTTGTTTTATTGGTCAAATTATTGTATATTATTGTCCATTGATAATTATTATTATGTTTGTATCGATATATTTTTCATTACCATCATACATATTAACAAAATATATAAATTAAATAAAAATGTACTATACATTTATTGTAATATAATGAATGGGTTATTGCCTTATTGGCATTTGTTGTACATTTGAATGTAATACTATTTGGTTGCTTCTTGTTGCATTTTAATATTATACTTGTTAGAACCACGAAGAAGGAAAAACAAATATATTTCTAATTTAATTGGTTTTTGTCAGAGCCCGGGTACTGGATATTAATAAAAGTTGTTATTTGCGTATTTCATTGATTAATGTAATGCTTAATCAGATATTTAATTTATTTTATTTTTTGGAAATTTCAAATTCGGGGAATAAGATTTTTCATATGAGATGATAATATTTTACTATAATTTATGTCGGCAAATAGAGTTATGTGTTGAATTAAAAAAAAAAAAAAATGTTATACCATTCAAATAGATTGTATTGAATGTGTATGCGTATGAATAATATATTACATGTTGTATGATTTAGAAAAGATTAACTCATGTGTAGCCAAATGTACCGTTTAACATTCAAGCAAAGAACATTCAAAAGAAATGCCCCGCATATTATTCGCGTATTTAATGTATATTCGTATGTTCGACAATGACTATTATTTATAAATCACCACTATTTAATCAAAATTAATAATACTAGGAAATTTTAAATACACGAAGCTCGCATAATATAAAAGTAGGTGGCGTGTTAGATATTCTGGTATCTCATACATATTATTTCCTTTAGCGGATTTGTGCGAAAACACATAATACAGTTCGAATAATTACATAGACTGGCATATATTTTTTTTTTTTGAATAATAACGATGTATAATCAATCACATTGTTTATGTTTTTGAAGGTCACTTGGATGATGATACGCTGCACTTCATGAGCATGCCTAGATGTGGCGTCCGAGATAAAGTCGGGTTCGCTACAGACTCCAGGTCCAGGAGATATGCTTTACAAGGTAAATATGATATTTCATGTAAATCTGTACATACCTATATATTATTGAAATTTAGTTTATAAAACATGACATAATAATTGGGCTATCCGAAATGTTACCACCATGTAAGGATAATTATCATTAAAAGAGCTGAGTGTAATTCCGAGCTGCAGTAAAAACAAATAATTTATATTCTACACGAAAATTCAATTTTGCTTAGGAAATACATTATTTTATAAAGTTATAATTAAAGTTATAGTTTTCTCATGAAACGTAAAATTATGCATTGAAAACTCAAGTCATTAGAGGGGAATGATAAAGAAAATTACTTATTTTTTTAATTATTATTTTGCACCTTGTACTAAATACTATAAATAATTAATTTGTAGTAGGTAACGTAATTTTAAACGAAGGAATGATTTTTCGTTAAATCGAATAATAATTTAAAATTTTGGATTACAATATTATGTAAATTATATAAATATATAATATAAAAGTTAGAGTGAAAAGCAACTATTTTACGTCTTCAATATTATTGAAATGTTTTAAACCAAGAACTAAATTTCAATAATACAATTTGGTGAATACAAAAATAAAGTTCTTTCGTAATGAACATTTATCAAGTATTCAGTATTTATTTTTATTCAAATATTTTGAAATTATTTTTAAAAAATAAGGAGTTATTAATGAGATAGATATATTTATTATTTATATGTGTATATTATATAATATATTCAAACGGAAATCGAGTGTAGGTTTTTCAACAGTGCATAAATAATATTATTTACTATTTAGTAAATTAAATTAATTTATGAGTACTTTTCCTAATAGTACTACAACAATAGTACTAAAAGTCTGAATTAAAAGAATAAATGTTATAATTATTAATAGGTGTGAGAATAAGTAACTCAATAACCATCCCGTTTCGAGCCGTAATATGAACTTTCTTAAGCACAACGCGTATATCAATTTTTACGCAAATGCTTATAATCGAACGTAGGTGTTTAACAGTTAACTATATATTGGTGTGCCGCACATTGCGATATGATTGAAAACAAAACGAAAATTATAACTATATAAACGAGCACGAAAATCTTTTGTGTTCAATACCACTGTTAGGTTGTTTTTGTGCCAATAACGTTATTTTGCAACAGGCATTCTGTATGAGTTCCATCACAATATGCGTGTTCTGTATCCATTATTTTGACGTGAAATACACGATTGGAATTATATTTTCGATGACATCATAGTACCTACGTACAAATTTCCGCATATTCCTGCAATAGAAAATAAATAAATTGTACTTAGTCATAGGCCGTGGTACACGCCACATATTATTATGAACACGGAGTAATTGTTGTCGGTGGTTAAAAGAACCACTTCCATGCACACACACACACACACACACACACACACACACACACACACACGCGTGTGCGCTCACGTACGCACGCTTGAGGATTTCAACGGTAACGGCGGCGGCCCGTTTTACCTGTTCTTTTAAAAAAAATGCGTGCGCGTTAAATCTCTTTCATGCTATTTTGTCAAGTTCAATGCGACCAATTTTCCACTTGTCTGGTCGGTCCCGGACAAAAGATCTACAAATTCACTCACACACAAACACGCAATCACATTACATGTATATACACATTACAAGGAGACGGCGCATAACGCTTTTATGTACGTATGTATGAAATATAAATGCGTACGTATAATAATGTATGAGCTGCACCTCAAATCTGGTGTATACCGATGTAATTCAAAGTTTTCTGGGTAGAATTTAATCGTGTACACTACTCTGCACGGTTTACACCTTATTATTATATAACATCTGAACGCAGTTAAATTCCAGACGGTTGGAGAGCGCACGTGTACTATAAACGTTCATTATACATTATGATATTGCTATATACATAAAAAATCAAATAGGTTGCCAGATTTCTGTATGCAAATTGGTTTTTAACATAGCGCGGTTTGGTCAATTTTTTGTTTTTATTATAAAGTTTGCCCGACTAAAGTCAATTAAACTTGGTATGGTTACAGTTTTCTTCGGTCAATTAATGTAATAATACACAGTATAATGTATCGCGTCCATCAAACGAATTCGTCGGTTAATTTATAAAAACTGTCTTACATTAGCACTGAGTTAGTAGTACACTATTTTGACCATAGACGTTATATCTTATCTGTGTATGCGTGATAGTTTTGAGCACGATTCTATCACAATATGCATTGTTGTCCTTCTGCACAAAATTATACGACTCGGATGTTCGAGCATCCGGTTTGATCGAACATCATTACTGTCGAGCATCCTCTGGCCAAAACACGATACAATAATAATATAATAGATATTGTGTAGGCTATGTTATCACTGTATACTCGACACGTTTGTGATCAGGTGTTTTTGGATAATGGTTTTTACATTTTTTACAACTAATTTAAATGGCACTACTTACTGAAAAATGTTCAACTTTCAATTTAGATCAAATATATTTTATAATATATTAAGTTATTTACCAACTCTAATTGTTAAGAAGGCATTGATACAAAATCATTGTTTTAATATTTATTCAATAAAACATCGATTCAGTTTTAATCAATATATGAACCTTGGTTTTTTATTATTATTGAATACACCATAAAAATTAGTAATTATTTCATAACCATTGATAAAATGTAAACATTTATATCCAATGGATTTATATGATAACAATTATTAATTAGATTGTATAACATATAAACGTTAATCATTTTTGCGATGAAATAATGTAAGGGGTTTATTCTCACATCAGTTGAAAAGTGATTAAAATGTGATCGAAAACACTTTTGTTTTTGATCGATTAAAAAATCCGTGTTCTCAAACAGTTTTTGATTAGAGTTTCGACTGTTGTATTCGATTTTTCATTTCAACTACTATTTTGTAATCGAAAAGATTAGTTTTCATTGTTTTCTCAATTTGTTTACTACAAATAGCTCGTGATTATAATTTTACTAAGAAAACTTAGATTTAAGAGTTTATCAAATTTATTAAAATTGTTTAATATAATACGAAATAATATATTCAATGAGTATATAGTTACATAGTTATATTAGTATATAGTTCATCAAGCCTTAAAAATATTTATTGCAAAAAAATCCATTTGATGATAAGAAATTTTATTGTATATAATAGGTACCTAATTCGATATTTATCAAATGATTGAAAGACTACATGATATGATTTTTATTAAAAACCCGACTCATAAATTTGGGGGTCATTTTTTATTTTGAACTTTTGACTTACCAATACATTTGAATGGATAGCACTATTGATTTTAAGATTTAATTATTAAATAAGCAGTGAAATTATAGGTACCTAATTTTGACTTATTCATACTTGAAATTATCCATTCATTTTTTTTTTTCATTTATTCAAATATTTGTATTGGCTATGTGTGTACAATATTTATTATTAGATACTCACAGTTTTGATGTTAAAATAAGATATAAGCCATCTGGTTAATATATTAGTTAACATTTTAATTAATTTTTTTATATTCACTACTTTTCCATCAGTTTGAATATTTCCCTACAGATTTTATGACAAGTATTCGATTCCTGAGATTACTGAAGTTATTGATAGATAAGGTTTCAGTGTTTCACTTTTTCACAGTTACTTGGAAATTAGAAATAATATTTTGGTATTAGCTAGACTCTAGCGTAAACTCAGTTTTTTCGTGGAACAATAAGCTAAGCTTAAATGATAACAATTCGACAATCGAAAATCATATATTTTATGACGAATATTCAATTAGTTTTTAAGAATGACACGAATCGAAAAATAATGATCGAAACATTTATTTCGATCGAAAGTGGACAATCGAATAAACCTTTTCGGCAGTGATTTTCGACTGATTTGAGAATAGACCCCCATAATAAAGATTGATAATTGTACAGCATTTTAATAAAACAATACAACTTTAACTAATTAATTCAATATCATGAATAAGTATAGTGTTAGAAATGAGTTGTATTAGCTAGTGTATCATGACGATAAATTATATTCTAAAAATGTGGATAAAATGTATAAAATACGGGGATATAATTATTATGATATTTTAATTTTAATTTGAATTTACTGATATACGTTATAATATCATAGATAAATGTTTTAACTTTGTAAGTAATGTAGATTTAAAATTCATTATTATATTTCAAAATGGTTTTGTAAATTCATATTAATTGATATAAGGTTTCTGTAAATTAGGTTCAACTGCATACTAAAATTATAAATAAGGAGTAAAGAAACAAGCTGCTGTGTACTTAACAAAAAATTGAGTCATATTATTTAAGAAGTATCAATCTCAATGATTAAATAGGAAACAATAGAGTTTTTGCCAAATAAATAAATATTGAACTATTAAAATATTAATTTATTTGAAATTCATATTATGTATAATTTATTCATAATATTATAGCTTTAAACTTTTTAAAGATTTGCAGGATAGTTAATTAATTTTTTTATAACCATTTATTTAGGCGTAGTTAGACCAAATGTTTTATTTTCTGAGAAGTTGTTCCTTAATATTTCGTTTTTATTTAAATATTTTATCATGCAATTTTTATGCATCAAACAGTAATAAATGTTGTTTTCAATATATTTTATCATTAATATAAATCATCTAATAGTAGAAAAAAGATTAGTGTGGATAAATAAAATTCATTTCTAAATATAGTTTATTACGCATATACGTAAATATATGTATTGAGCTTAATAATAAATTGAAAGTTATAACGTAATATTTTTTTGCAAACTTTTAATTATAATATTTTTTTTTTTTTGTAACAATTATAATTTATTATCATTTATTTGCGACGGCCTTCCTTAGATAACTGCACAAGAAAAAATCAACCAAAACAATCGTTATATATTTCGTCATGAAACTTCTATTGATATTATTTCCTACCGTTGTACATGTATAAAATACATGGTTATCGTGTAATGCCGTGACCAATTGTATTTTGATTTTTGTACATAAGGCTAGAAAAAAATCATTTAAATAATAATAAACATTTTTACGGTTGTATGAGTATACATTGAAATGAAACGAATTTCCATGAAAAATCTGACAGATATGCTGTACCTATGTTCATATTTCTCTCACTACGAATTGATAATAATAATGATAATAATAATAGTAATACATAATAATCATACATAATAATATAGCAATAATATTAATAATAAAAATAATAACAATGATAAAAATCATGATAATAATGGTAATAATAGTAATAATAATGACAACAGTAATAGTAGAAATAATAATGATAATAATTATGATAATAATAATAAAAATACCGTGTTGTTTATAAACGTTATTTATGTTCATATAATAATAATATAAAGAATGTATAGGAATGAGAAACAACTGGGTAGGATCAAGGAAACGAGACAATATATTTGTCATGCAAGAATTGTCGGTTACATAAGCTGTGCGCATAATAATTGTGCATGTTCCGACCTAGCCGATTAATCTTCTCTAATTATTTGATGTTGTATGTCATACACACACATACACGCATATTATACAGATATTATATTTGCAGCGTGTGTTCTGTAAATACATATAAGTTTTTTATATTTATATATTGTATTTATGTTTATAGGTAGCAGGTGGAGGGTAAAAGACTTGACGTATAAAATATCCAAGTATCCTAAGCTGTTGGGGAAGTCGGAAACGGACTCGGAAGTCCGGAAAGCATTCGACGTATGGTCTGAAGTTACGCCGTTGACGTTCACTCACAAAAAATCCGGACAAGTAAGATTAAAATTTTGTATGAAAATGTAATTTCATATCGGATCTCTAATACACATTGTTAATACGTAAAATATTATCTTGTTAATTTCTAAATATAAATAAAATATTATATTAAACAACAGTCAAATCGCATTGCTAGAAAAATAATATGAGCTTTCAAGATCCGATAAATTGAACTTGTAAGAAATCCTAAGAGAATTTTGTCTTTAAATTTTGAGTTTTGGGTGATCATATTCATATATCCTACAACTTTCGGCCTCATTAATATTATTCTGTTGTAATATTTTATAATCTTAACTAGTATAAAAACTAATAGGCTGAGCGAATTTTCAGGATACATATATTCATCAACATGGGAAAAATATTTTTGAGCAATAATTTGAGATATATAAATAGGTATTATAATGAATGTTTAATTTTTTTCTTATTTATTATTTATACTGTTTCTGGACATAAGTATATATTCAAGTTCTAAGTAGTTAGTCATAAAATTAAAAAATTATTTTTATTCTATTTTATCAGTAAAATAGAAATTAGATTCTTTGATCATGCATTATAGCTATATATCTAAGATATTAAAAAATATCCTTAAATTGTATATTTTCAATGATAGATTTCCGATAAAAGAGTTGTTTTATGGAATCTTTAAATAAATATTGACTATTAAGAGAAGGTAACTTAAAATTTAAAATCATTCAGTTCAAACATTCGTTGAGGACCAAAAGGTTATTAAATATCAAAAATATAAAAATGTGACTTATCTTAAAATAACAATAAATTAGTAGGTATATAATTTCTGAAGTATTACATTTTCACAAGAAACTAGTTGATAACCAAGTCTCATTCGATGTCGTTTAATTTAATAATATTTCATTACGAATAATTTAATATGAAATTATAATTTTAATCATTCTTCCTTATAGGTGCATATTGAGATCAGATTTGAAAAAGGTGAACATGGTGATGGTGATCCATTTGATGGTCCAGGTGGTACACTAGCACATGCATTTTTTCCAGTTTATGGTGGTGATGCTCATTTTGATGATTCAGAAAAATGGTCTATCGGTTCGTTTAAAGGTAAAATTGCAACATAATTGTTTTTCTATTATTATTCATTAGTTATAATAATTATTATAAATTCAACATTTACATTTTAAACTAATAAATAGTTATTAATAATTTTATAATTCCCAATACGATATTCTAAATTTGAATCCCGTAGATATATTATTAGGTGTAATATGATTTTAGTTTATAAACAAATGATATGTTATATGAACATTTTTATGAACTTTACTCTTTTATAAAGTTGTGGTTCAATACAATGTTTCAATGAATATATGGAAAATATTACCTACTGTTTTTTGACAGTTCTATTGAAATTAAAAAATAATCATAAATCTATACCTATTTAATTTTTAAATGAATAAAATAATAACATTAAGCATACTTATATAAAATTTCAAAGACAAAAAATTAGTTTATAACATTTGAAACCACTACTATTTGACTAAAAAAATCATTATTGAAAATTTGAAACCTTTTTGTTACGACTAAAAAGCATTAAAAATTGATTTAATTTCGAAATTAGTTGGTTTAATGTACAATTTTATTATTCTATCGTATAGTGGAATTTATTCCCATTTTTTCTATATTATTATATTAATAGAATATTATTCAGTTTGTTTTTAAGTTAAAAATTGCTTGAATGGTTTAGCTTTTTTGTAATGAAATTGTTTATTTTAGCGAAGAAATAATATATTTACATTTTTAATGTTTTATCTAGTATACTTTTGATTATTATCATTCGAAGACAATATTTAAGACTAAAACATTTGATCTTATTTACAACTTATAAATTTACGAAATTTAACTGTTAGGATATTTGAGTTTCGTTTTATTGTGAAATACTATTAATAGTAATTATTAATCGAGTGTTTCATACTGACATTATGGGTTTTTTTCTCCCGGTTCGTTACAAATAGGTACCAATTTATTCCAAGTAGCAGCTCATGAATTTGGCCACTCGTTAGGATTGTCGCACTCGGACGTCCGATCCGCGTTAATGGCGCCGTTTTATCGTGGATACAATCCAGCGTTCACCTTGGACAGTGACGACGTGGAAGCCATTCAGGTATTGAATAATAAATTATTATTAATAATATACCGAACGTGTTTGAACCATTGCGCTGATAGATATAATGGCGGCGTTTGTGTTAATTAAGAACAAACTGCAGTTTAGCTTCCAAGCGATTTTTGAGAATTTTTTTTTTTGAAATGTGTGTTTTGATTTGTAGTACTACTTTAAAAAAGTCGGTCAAACTTCCTTTCGAAGTTATGATTAAAAATGTACAAAATACTTAGTTTTTCCAAAAATGTGTTTTCAAGTATGAAAAAATACTGCTTTGGTGGTTGGATATCTAACAGTTCAAAATACGTTTTGAATAAAAAAAAAGCTCAAAAACAAATATTTGAAAAATTCTGTTACAAAAGAAAAAAAAGAGACTGAAAGACGCGTGGCAGCTGCAGCTATAAACTGCACTCGTACCGTTGATTTATAAAATTTAAAATTACAATATAATATTCGTTCGATGTTGTGTGCACAGGCGCTTTACGGTTCGAACAACTCGGCCGAAGGAGCGGACAATGACGACGACAGCACCAGCCAAGGTTCTGGTAAAAAGACGACGACGCAAGAACCACCGGGCACGGAGGGCAGTGACGCCGAATTATGCACAGACACCAAAGTGAACGCTTTGTTTAATTCGGTAGAAGGTGAAACGTTCGTGTTTAAAGGTAAGCGAATAAATATGATAATAATACTGTACAGCAAATAATATAACGATATTATATTATGACGTATTATTATTGTTTTTGATCCGCGCGCATTTCGGCGGCACGTGAACGTTAGGTGTGTTGTCATAAAGTAGGTACAACATTATATGTACCGGGTAACTCGACGAAATCGATCATAACGTGTCACGTACCGTTTTCATCATTGTGTAATCGTTATCGTTATCATTATGTATTATTATTATTACAACAACAATCCCGTACAATAATAATAATAATAATAATAATAATAATAATAATAATAATAATAATAATAATAATAATAATAATAATCATAATAATAATAATAATAATCATAATCATAATAATAATAATAATAATTATAATAATAATGATACGGTGTGGCTTGCAGGCGATTATTATTGGAAATTGACCGACAACGGACTTGCACAAGGATTTCCCAAGCCCATCGCGGGCACGTGGTCCGGACTGCCGGGCAACATTGACGCGGCGTTCACGTACAAGACCGGCAACACGTACTTCTTCAAAGGTAAAAAATACTGGCGGTACAACGGCACGACAATGGACGACGGGTACCCGAAGGACATAGCCGAGGGCTTCGCCGGCATCCCCGACAACGTTGACGCAGCGCTCGTCTGGAGCGGCAACGGAAAGATATACTTTTTCAAAGGTCAGTCTCGTTTTGCGCATCGCCCACCGTACGAAACGTATTCTCATATTATCGTCCACCTGCTGCAGTGTCACTGCATGCGAGTAACATGACAATATACGACGTACATGTTAATACACCTAATCATATACTATTTACTCGGTAAGCGCTACATTGGCTTTCAAAACAATTCTTCTCCACTCGTATCGATCATTAGCAGTACTTCTCCAGTCCCGTATATACCCATCTGTTGTAAGTGCTTCTTTACTTCGTCTATCCATCTATCTCTTGGTCGACCTTGTCTTCGGGTTCCTTCCATTCTTGCCAACATTAAGCGTTTTGGAATTATTTCCTCGTCCATTCTTTCCATATGGCCCAACCATCTGATCCTGTCTGACTCTGTAAATTTTTCTATATTTTCGTTTTCTAAAATTTTCTCTATTTCAATGTTATTCTGTATCATCCATTTTCCTTCCTCATTTACTAATAATATACACTGATCGCAATAATAATATTATTACGCCCGTACAACGTACTAATCACATAATATACTATATACCTAATAATATTATATTATACAATGTATTACATTATCATTATTATGTTTCATAACTCGACACTCGATAACATTATCTACTAAACTAAACACAACGACGACGACGTTTTTTTTTTTTTTTTTGTTAAAACCTCATCTTATTGACATTACTTCTGGTAAGTACCAACTATAATAGTAGTTTTGTATTAGTAAGTTACTCAACGTATTTACGACACGAGCCAATAACGGAGTGCACACCTACAAACAGTATTAATACTGTAGTTATATATTACGTAGTTTGAATTTACATACACACATTAACATAGACGCTTACTCCTTACACATAATTACCTACTCCAAGACCAATCATTTTTCATTTACCCTTTTTGTATGCGAGGTGACATTATCTGGAATTTGTGGATTTTGGGAACACAAATCGTAGGAATTTCAACGCTTGTTTAAGTAAACTAACACTGTTGAGAAATAAATATAAATATACTTTTTTTTCTTTATTAATAAATTGGTAACATAAAATATTATCACATTTTATAATTATAATTGAGTAATAAATAAGAAAATCAGAGTATAAGGGTTTAATGTTTTTTCTTTTTATAATCAATGAATTCAAATAAAAATAAAAAATCATTACTCCGAGGTTCCTTTTGAAATCACCAGAGTGTTATCTTGTTTGTTGTGTTATAAATCAAATATCTCGACTGCATGCAGATACATCAGACATGAATATATCTTATATCTACCAATTTAAAATTCATAGCGGGAAATCGTATAAACGCTTCAAACTTTTCAGAGCCCGTTGTATTTGAACCGAAAACCATATCACGAAGAAAGTTAATGAATTCGTTGCTATCACGTAAATTATTATCGTGCTTACGGTACTGCGATTCTAGCGATCCTATTTTGGTTTTGGTTTTCGACCCATAGTGTATTATTGCAATATAATATAATATTTTACTTATATTTACTCTCGGTGTCGCACAAATTTATAGAATGACCCCAGTCATAACTTATAAGACGTATACATGTCAAAACGAATATGATATGTATATGAAATAAGACGTATAATATCATCTAAGTAACTGCACATCGCAAACAAACGCATGTCAACTATTTACTTTTGAACATCCATTTGACACTTTTTTATTTACATTATGACTGAATGGTGATCGGTGTGATAAATATGAAACACATATTGAAAAGGCTTAAACTGTTTGTTCTAATATTTTCTATATACATCTCTTGTGTTTATCAAAATCGCATAATACAGATCGCAATGTTTTATATTTATTGGTAAATTCGAATAATTTTTGTTTTGTTTATTTTTAAGTATTCATTTAAAAATAATAGTCTACTCAATTACTTTAAATATACAAAATAAATATGGGTTCCGATAATAAATATATGTTTTTAATTTTCAAAGAGTATTATATTACTTACCTGAACTGTTATCTATTTTATTTATCGACTTTACTCGTATAATTTATCGTATTATGTTTTCGCACACTTATAAGAATTATATTTTTTTCTCACGCACACCTTGAAGTCTAAACACACATTTTTGATATTAAATATTTTATTATTATAATTAATATAATAGTAGTGGATTTCTTATACTTCATATCAGATCGACATATATTTTTTTAATCACTGATTTATATTTTATAATTGAATAACAAAAACGCACACACACACACACACATATATATATATATACATAATATATACTTAGGGACTTATATAGTTAAACACGTTAAGCAATAATGTCGGGATCGAATGTTGAACCACTGTAAGTTGTCGCGGTGTTGAAAATATGTTCGTAAATTTCTAGGAACGAAATTCTGGAAATTCGACCCCACGCAAAAGCCACCCGTCAAGAGTACGTATCCAAAGCCGATCAGCAACTGGGACGGTATACCGGACAACATAGACGCAGCGCTGCATTACACCAACGGATATACGTACTTCTTCAAAGACGACAGCTACTACCGGTTTAACGACAGGACATTTGCCGTTAGTAGATTATCGTTAATATTGCGTTTAAATAATACCTATCTATAGTATCCGGAACCCCGATTCGGCGTTTTCTCTATACCGCCGACGTCGGTTCCGCGAACCTGGTCGAATTGAACACGTGGTTTTTTATTTGTTGTTTGACTTATGCTCCTCAGGTGGATACCGCGGATCCGCCGTTCCCCAGGAACGCGGGATACTGGTGGTTCGGTTGCAGGGCCGCGAACAAAGGACATAATATTGACATGACGGCGGCGCCCAGTGAACGGAAATCGACGTGGATGGACGTAAGACATGACCACAAGGGCAACCAGAACACAGACGTCGGGGATCAAATCATGGACGCAGGTTAGAATTATTTGGGTATTTTATTTTACTACACGGTGAAAACGCTGCCAATAGCGATCGCTGTCCGCGATTTTTTGTACGCGCCCGCGGGTTCAAAGTGTACAGTCGGCCGAGATTTACCGGACGGCACGCGCGAGTATATCATTGCGCGTGCATCAGGTATTTTCTGATTGGTTCGTAATAAAAAAATATTATTATACTGGCGCGCGCGTACAAGAAAAAACGGACGGTTCATACAGTAGTGTATACTGTACACGGGATTTCGCTCTTATCATGCACTATTTGTGCGGTTTGCAGGGTTTATCCTTACGGTGTAAAGGTTTTACCTATAGTTAGATTTGTAGAAACAAAAAAAAAAAAAAAATAAAATTTAAAAACGCACTCTTAATATTAATGCATAATATTTTCCCCGATGGCTAACCGCATATTTTTAAATACGAATCACGTGGACGTATGAAGTATGGATGTATTTTCGATGCATGGAAATAAATATTATGAACACAATTATTTTGATCATTTGCAATTATTCCATGCCTTGTACGTAACATCATACATGACGTACTGATTATGATGTCCCTTTTCTGCCACCAACGGTATTGTAATCATTTAAAGTGTTTGCTCTTCTTTGTTTGTATATGGTTGTTTTCATGGTTTTGCTTATATTTTTGGTTATGTATACATAATTTAGATATTTACACGTATCTTTTTATTATTGTATGCTAATATAGATGCATGATATTGCTGCGGGTGTTTCCATTATTTATTTATTTTTTTTTTTACATAGTGTTGTACAATTTATTAATAATACTAAATCACAACTTACCGATGCCCAGGGAACGGCAAACGGTAAGCAACTAAACCTACAGCAAAGTACGTGTTTAAATGTGTATAATAAACTATACCGAACGGATTGAAAATAATTTTTCCAGTATTCCATAATCATAATACTTAAATTATGCAAGTTATATTGATTGGGATGCACGTGTACGATATTGTTACATCGGGATAAATCGGGTTTGTGCATTCAATCTTTAGCATGACACCCGTTTGGATTGAATGCCATTTTTGTTTGGTCCAAAGTTAGTACCGTGGTTGAGGTATTAACATTGGTTACTGCACACGCATATCATTTTTTTATTTTTATTTTTATTTTCAAATTAATTTTTAAACCCGTAATTACAGTAGACTTATCATAATATGTTGTATATTATTATATTGGATATAGCTGAGTAAATGCATTGTACGGTGGTGCTGAACGATTCGCTCGCGTATGGATCTTTTTGGTATGCTGGTTAGAAAAAGAGGCTAAAACAAAAAAAAAAAAACCAAATAACAAATTTTAAACCATAGATATTGGATTGTGTTAACAGAAGACGCTAGTGGCCTCACAGGTACTCTGAAAATGTGATAACAGTGTTGGAGCACATCGATTTATTATTTTCGTCTGTTGAATGTTTCGGACACGGTACGTACACGTCAAGTGCCAAGTACAGCTGGACCTACTGAGTTATCAACGGACTGCAAACGAATATTGAACTCATTTCCAAACGTACATCAGCGTATATATGTATATAATATGTAATACTATACATATTATTATGTATAAAAAAATTGTTATTATAGTATTCAAAAGGATTATAATATATTGCCTTTGGTATTTATTCCGAACTTTGAACGTATTCGAGTTCAGTGTCGGATAAACTTCCTTAAGAGACTGAATTTTACACGTCGTTGTTATGTATATAATATTTAAGCTAATGGAATTACGTTTAGTTTTCTTAGTTATTATATATTTGTTTTTGTTTGAAGTTAATATAGTATTAATTTCTTGTCGACTTTTGTACTATAATATCGCATTATGTATTTTAACAATATTATAATCACAAACATGTGAATTGATATGTTGCATGTATACTATTAATATATATATATATATATTTATTTAGTACATTGTTCAATGTTTACAAAAAGTTTCAGTGAAACTTGAATTATTGTAGGAATATATAATATAATATAATATAATATAATATAGAAATTGTAACCGATTGATAAGTGTATTTGTTGTATTTTTTTCATCCGTTCGATTGCGTGATAATTGAACGTGTGATTGAATGGATGCAGTTAACAACGTTAATAAAATACTTTTTGATCATTCATAAAATGTGTAAATTGATTCGGTTTTAAAATTTTTATATTATTATTACATTCTACCCCCCCCTTCACACGAGTTCTTTTTATTCATAAAATAATAAATACAAAATAATTAGACTATTAACAGTCCGTGTTGTGCGACCATTGTTTATACAGTTGTGTTGGACCTTATAATATGGTTTTCGAAGAAATAGGCCTAAGTTTTTTTTTAAGGAGCACGAACAATTTCTTATCGGGAAATAAGTTATATGGGTTTGTTGTGTTGGTGGTAGAAGAGGACAAAATGAATACACGATGGAAATGGCATGTGGCAATTTAAAAACGATCGTGGTATGGGTAAATATTCGAACGACTGACAAGACGAAACGAAGCCAACTATACACGTAAAAAGGAGTATGAGATTTCACAAAATTGTTTGACTAGAAAAAATTTTACTCGGAAGAAAATAAATACCACTCATCCACACTAAAAATGCGAATTAAAATTTATTTAATTAAATCAATCCGGAATAATAATTGATAATGATTAGCACTTATTTAATATTGTACAACATGTATAATATTATAAATTAATTATGTATATTATATGATGTGTTTAAAAAAAAATAAAATAATTAATAGGTACAATTATAGTTCACTTTTTGTTTGAAATAAAAACTTTAAATAAACAGAATTGCCATTTTATTTATTAATGATATTGATTACTTTATTAAATACTTTAAATACTATTTTAGTTGCCATATTTTCGTAAAAAATAAAACTACATGTGTAAAATTATTGTTATTGGTGTTTAATGTTGTACATTTGATATTTTTATTGTAGATACCACGGTTAGTTTCATAATATTTTATTACAACTAATTCAACATACATTATTAGGCGTATCGTGTAAGGTATAATATACTCACGTCATATTTATAAAAAAAAAACCGAATTTTTGGTCGAAAAATGCATTACGGTAAGGGATTTTTTCTAATCCAATTATTTATAGGTACTCCATTTTTATCAAAAAAATGTATGATAGGTGGTTTTCCTGTGTATAGCATCACCACCATCTTTTTTCTGTATATTTTATCAAAAGCAGAGCCTTGAACATTTTTTTTTTCTATTCATTTCACGAATCTGAATTTTTATTAATGATAATACTTATTTATATAATCATGTCATAAATTGGTTTTGTATGAATTATTGATTAAAATGTACCACAAAGGACGATCCAATTTAATACATTAAACGGGGATACGAATATATCACGAGGCATTAAATAAAATGGTTCAAATATTATGCTGTTCGAATTTACCTTGTACGCAGTGTCATTTTTATGTCTGACATGAGAAAATTCTCGACATGTTGGATATTGTATGCATATTTTATGTTATTTTGTATTTAAAAAATGAAGAACTAGTTTATTTAAATATTGAAAAATGTACATTACAGCCCTACTTCCCCGAGACTGAGTGCTTTACGTTTATATAATCTTATCGTCATTTTTCAAATAATCCCATTCGATTAGAACGTTGAACAAGATGAACAAGTGCCTTATGAAATTATCAACTTATCAATTTGAAAGCGAAAAGTGTTCCCACAGTGAAATAATTCAAATTAGTACTTGCAATACCATCATCAATTCTTATTTTGTATAATATTTGAACCATTAACTATAATAGTATTATTGTGTGCAATATTTTGCGAACAAAAAGTGCAAAATTTGTATTTGTATTTTTTATTTTTTTAAAGATGACTCTAATAATACAAATGATAGACCACCGGTGTACCTTAGAAGTAGTTCACAAAAACACGCAGTTCAAGTGTTGTGTCTTATCCTGTCCACGTTGTGTTGGCATATTGTCTAAACTTGCAGAGCTAAATGTGCATCATTCCAAGGTTCCAGTTGTTCCAGATACTCAGCAAAATAATTTTACTGTGATAAAAATTATACGATAAATATAGAAATATAATATAATGTAATATAAAATAAATATAAATATTATATAATTATTATAATTATGTTTTATAATTGTATATATTTTTACTGATATTTATTTATATATTTATTTATTAATTAATTAATTAATTTATTTATTATTTAATAAATAATTGAAAAAAAAAACATTTACACTTTATATTTATTCTTGTTACAATATCATCGATCTTAAAATGTTTTATGGTACAATTCTGAACGTATATGAAGAAATAACTTGAGTACTCAGTAAACCTGTTTATAGATTATTATTTGTTGCTAATATATTTTTAAGATCAAAATATTAGGTAAAGTTTTCCAAATTATGTTTTCTGCCTAAGCTACAGGTCTTCAGCTCTTATTATAATATAAAATATTATATTTATTATAGAGATAATTTTCTTTAATACATAATTTCGTTTACTATTAAAATCCTCTAATATAAGTTTCATATCATTTCTTATATCATTTGGAATCCGTATATGGATATCAATAGAGTTACATGGTCTAATTCCTGAGTGTTCCATTTAAAATAGTCAAGAGCCAATTTTAATGCAGTACTATGGTTGGCATCATGTTATTTGTTTATAAACTCAATCGACACAGCTTTGACGTGGTTTTTTTTCTATTTCCCTCGGTAGAAAATATCACTCGAAAGTTCAGTTTAATTTCCGTTTACCGCGTACACTTCGAAAATATTAAACACAAACGCAAAATGTTTCGCACTCTAACATAGTTATACAGTATTAGTATTCTATAAATGCCCTGCGATCGGCTTGACACGGGTTAAAAAACGCATAAACAGGATTCTGAAGTTTATTACATTGATAATTTTTGATATCATGTAGTAGCCTATTGTTGCCTATGTTGTTTATATATATTGGCAATTACATAATTTAATTGGAAGAACAGAGGTAATTATAAAAAATGTATGTCAAAAAAAAAAGAACGGGTGGGCCTCGCTTTGCTGCACAGTTGGGGGTGAAGTGTACCTGGTTTATAGGATAGGTCATTATTACAATGGATTTGTTAAATTTGAATGCAATGATAGATATCATTGTATACGAATAACGATTCTGAACGGAGTTAATATGTTTGTCTAAAATGTGTATATAATAATAT